>BQNB010062910.1:0-35895 GCA_026074375.1 Tanacetum coccineum
TCTATATATCTCTTGTGTTGTTGATTCATGAAGTAACACGCCCCGGACCCATATTCCGCTGCGACCCAATTTGGGGGTGTTACAATCATCCTTAATAGGCTGCAGAGATCTATTCAACAAGGGACTTACACCATATAACCTTGGAATATAAGTTTATTAGATAAACATGTGCAGTAAATAAGTCTAACACAATGCAATATATCATTGAAGCAAGTCTCAAAAGATATATCTCACTTGCGATAATTTAACGCATGAATGGGTACCTTAAGTTTTACTAAGGATTCATCATGTACATTATATTATATATTAGGCTGGCTGTTACTTTTGCATGAGTCCAAGATGAGCTGACAACATCACTAGCTAAGTGAGAGTCTTTAGATGACTGTTAAAACAAATGTTCTAATAAAAGTTGTTTGGATTAGGAAAATTCATTACTAAGATTGGAGTCGTCCCTAGTAATGAAGAACCTATGGATAGTTACTGCGACAAGTATGACGCAATTATCATAGCCAACGAACTTGGAGTTCAAAAATGTGTCAAACATTACACAAGAAATGTTAAATCATTTACGGGTTATAAAGGGCATAGTGTTGTTTATGTACACTAATGCTAGTTTGACTGAGAGGATACTCAAACCTAGTCATAGTAGGATTTCATCATGAATGATGATTCTGCTAACTGGATGTGCTTGAAAGAGAGCATTGTTGCAATACACATTAGAGAATAAGAATACTTTACAGTTTGAGAAGCTGTTGAGATGACTGTCTCAGATAGGTGTTTTGGCTTCAACATCCTATGGAGAGTATTAGGGGAATACTCGTATTATGGTACTTGTACTAGAATGCACACAAAAAATATGTCACTCGTCGTATTATTCAAACCCTTCACCATTTGTGAGTTTGAATCAAGTATTCAAAAAGTTTGCTTAGATGACTACTTAGCTGTCTTGTGCCAAAAGAGTTTAGTATGTTGGGAACATTAGATTTCAACTTACTAGTAGTCTTATGCCTGTCTGTTTTTTAGTATTTGGATAATAGAACTGTAAGCGGTTTTATTACATAATGAATTGATATACCTGCTATGATCATTTTGATTTATACTACCGTGTCTTATATTTGCATGTTTAATCCATGAATAACTTGTATTATTCTAAAATTTTCCATTGTCGATTAACAATGTGGGAGTATTGTTAAATTAAGAAAAATGTGAGCGTTTGGCTATATCCTTTGAATATAAGGATTTTCCCACCAAACTCATATGTTATTCAATAGTGATGAATATTGAACTACCTCAAACCTACTAGTATCTACTTTATATATCGACATCATTGGGTGAATCTCGCAAGTGGTTGTATTGCTCGTCCTCATACTTAAGACGCAACTAGGTATTGCAATTTGAATATCATTTCTTGACAATAGTTAAACGTTGTCCTGAATAAGGTAGTTATAAAAGCTATCTTTAGAAGTGATGTGAAACACATGTATGACACATGCAGTCAAAATAAGATTTTTTCCTCCACCTGCTTCTAGAGTTAGATACTACTGGGCCCCTCGTTGAATTGATCAGTTATTTGTATGGTTGTAACGAAAGTAAATAAAAATGATACTTGTTTACATTTTGTGATCTTGGTTAATTTCATAAACAAGAAACAAAATTAAGTTAAACATTATGGAATGACATTTTAACAAGTATCTGTAACAAAAGGATGTTTAGTAATAAACCATTTAAATTGAGATGTTTTACAAAACCACACCTAGGTATTCTGGGAGCAATGACGTGTTGCTAGACGCTTATCATTGTTTGTATAAGATATAGGAGTATGACATTTCGCAAGTGAGAGCTATTAGGAATGCTCAAGTTATAATTCGTATTTATATGGATAGAAATACGCGAGCCTATTAGGGGCACACACGTATACACCGAAGGAATGTTTATGAACATAAGTAATGTATTTATTGTAATATATTTATTCTATTAAGTCACGATGTAACACCCCCAAAATGGGTCGTAGTGGAAATATGTCCGGGAGAGTTACTTCATAATACAATAGCACAAGATAAAAGAGAACGACCTCTAAATGAGTCGTTTGAAAAGTAATCTCGTTGATTTAATTGAAAAATAACATTTGTTCCAAGGTTTGCATCATAATGAAAGTCTGGAAATAATACAATGACATTTGATATTTTGAATGTATGTAGAAATCCATGAATGTAATTTTGAAAAGTCTAGACTCCAATGCACATCAGTTATGTCAAGCATCTTATTTACCTGAGAAATACATGCTTAAAAGTGTCAACATAAAGTTGGTGAGTTCATAGGTTTATGTAAGTATAAATGTTAGACTGAAATGCTTAAAGTGTATATTGCTTAGTATGCAATATCTAAAGGAGTGATTACGATTACACTAAGCTCATGACACCGAGGCTACGACTTGTATGTATGTCAATCTTTTCAGGCACTGTAAGTGTTCGTGTGAATGCGATAACATTCAAAATTCGACATGGTATACGTCCGTTGGCCATGTTTGACACCAATATCTTAGATGGGGATGTCAACCCTAATAGATCTATTTATAACACTCGGGCTTACACACAATAATTAACAGCTCATGCTACTTAGGCTAGTCCGTAATCAATTGAATGAAAGTAAGGTTTTTACGTCCATAAGTAAAAACAAGCAATGTATCTCACCCCGAGATTTGTAAAGTAATTGTAAACAAGTTAAAGCGGGGCTACAAACTCACCTCAAACAAATGATAATATCGGGAAAAGAATAATGACCATGAAAAACGATGCACGAAATACTAACCGCAACCTAATAAAATAAGTCGCTTTAAGAAAATGCAATGCGTACGTATGAATATGAATTACACAATGTGATGCCACTCATATATACTCGTAGTGAGGTGTTTATAAAATTATATATGTTAAAAGTTAAGAAAAATGATTTTTAACGCTTAAACCAAAAGTAAACTAAAAACTAGTTTTACTTAGTCATAATCCTAATTTAAATTGAGTGTATCTAACTCGTTTTAAAGCCGAATTTCTTAGGGAAACTCCCTAGACGAAGCTAAACATGTCTACTTTCATTATTTCAAGGCCCCGATTCCATTATTAAAGCTTTAGGAGTCGATTTATGCAAAAACATTTTAGGATCTGCTCAAGACATTTTTCAAAAAACTTGGGTCGTAAATCGACTATATCTCTCTTGTTTTCCTATAAAATCGCGCGTTTCTAGACACTAAAATTATCTACACTGAATATAGTTTTCAAATATGCAAGCCGTTCGACTCACTTCATTACCAATTAAACGCTACAACAAAAATGGTAAACCTCAGTCAATGCTGTCAAAAGATAAAAACTTTGTCCCTCGGTAAACGGGCCGTATCTCCTTTGTTACTTATCGTCACATGTTCACTCAAGTCTCAGATTGGAAGTTAAATAGTCCTCTACAAAATTTTCAACTGGCTCAAATACCCAAAATGATCCAAACTTAGTGAATTTTACAAATGAAATCTGATACTCAGAATCTTGTCGATATTAACCAACTTCCATCGTATGCTTTATTAACTATAGTAAACGACCTTCAAAAATTCCGAAATAATAGGGAACATCCCAAGACATATATGTAAGTGTACCAAGAGTGGCTAAGACCAGAAACACATTTATGTTTGTTTTAAAAATACGAATTCAGGTCTGCAACTACATGGTAGAATATAAGTTTTCTTATTAAGCTTTTTATTAACTTTTTCAACACCAAAATTATATATAAGAGCTAATATGAATATGGAATGCATTATATATGTAAAATAAAGTGTGTAAGAGTTTTATGAATGCTTACTTGATGATGAGAGTGTTTAGTGCAAAGAAAACCAAGAAGAACCTTAAACAACCCAAAAAACAAGAACCAACCATAACTAGATTTTAACCCAAGCTTAATCTCCTTGTAAGAACCTTAAATATTTTTAAAACACCCTTGTTTTTCCCTTGGTTCAGCCGTTGGAAATGGAGAAAGAAGGTGTAGTGTGTTTTTGTTATGTAAGAAATGACTAGTAAAACCCTTTCTTATATAATATATTTTAGGTAAAGGTTGAATGGCTTTATAGTGTCACAAGTTGGTGTAAGTCCTAATTAGGATAAGAGTGATTTTAGGCAGAATTTTTGAGGTGTGGGAAGCCAAAAACACAAAGGTAAAGTCATGTCATTTTTGCTAGGATATTGTGTAAAGCTTGAAAGGAGAAATTAGGCTTTCTCTAAACCAAAAGCATGTGTTGGTAATTCCTAAAAGAGTGGCTGATTTTTAAGAGTTAAAGAGAGGGAAATACTAAAAAATTAAAAGTATATATTAGTTTATAGTGTTAGTAGAGAGGTGGTGAGGGTATTGGGTAAGTTGTGCATGCATGCATATATCAAAATGAAAGTTTACGTGATTTACGTAAAAGTTATAAAATGAAATGCATATGACTTATAAATTATATCCATGAGTATATTATTATACTTATTATAAGTAGACTAAGCGTAGTCTAGAGTTGTTGTACGTCCAAAGATGTTTTCACAGTTTGCGGGATTACTTCCCGGTTTTAGGTTAAATTTAGTGTTTACGTAAAACTTGCAAAATAAACTACATAGACATCTAAGTTATATTTATAAAATTCATATAACACATATTTGACATTAATTTATATTTGTTTAATGCCGGTTTACGTTTAATGTTGTTTTTTTAGTTTACGTGATTTAACTTAACGGTTGTTATTAAAAGTAAACGCGTAAATGCTCAAAATAAAAAGTTGAGGGTTTATTGACGTAAATGACCGGAAAATACGGATTGTTACAATCTTCCCCTGTTAAAAGAGCTTTGTCTCCAAATCTTAAGTCGTGGTATTCAAAGAAGGTGCGGGGTCGACGAAGGGGTGCGGTTACTTGTTTTGAAATTCTTATCTAAATCCTCCTAAAACATGGTAACTAATTCCGTTTTCTCACTATAGAGAGTATCATCGGTATGGGTTTCAACTCCTTGTTTATATTATGAAAATTTTTGTTCTTAACATTCTCCTTTTTAATTACTTCCGTTTGAGCGTTCAAGATTTGTAACAGCGGGCTAAAATTTATGGTGTGACCAAAGCTTGATTCTTAGTGGCCTTATTCATTCCTTTCGGCTTAGAGTATCAGCTACGATACTTTCCCTTCCAGGGTGATAACGAATCTATACCTATGATGGCGTCACAACTACTAAGTTTTACGGTATTACATCGATTTTGAATGGGTGATTTAGTAAATTCCTTGATGATGGTTAACTTGCCGGCAAATTTCCCTAGGGTGACTAACGATGCGTCTTGACTTTCTAACATAGGATTTGGCGTAAGATGATGTCGACTCTATGTAGTAAGGTGGTGTAAAGGTCTACTTAGCTACTATGATTATTAATTCAGTTTCTCGTGACAAACATGTTTTATGGATACGCACACAAAAGTATGCTTTTCGGGAATATAAGTAGAAAATTGATTTTTTTGACATAAGGTTTCAAGGTAACTACTCTTAGCATGGCATGGTCTTTCCTGAATTATACATAGGTGATCAAGCTATGTATAATCGAGGACTAACGATGAAAACGCTCATTTTCGGCAAAATAGTGTTATGTTTAAAGTAGTATCAAAATGGTTTACAGTGTGAGAAAATAATTCACAAGATAGAAACAAGGTAGTTAATAGGATGACAACAAAATGGTTTGCAAGATGACCATAAGATAGTTTATAAGACAATAGTTAAGTAGTTCATGGGGTAATAGTAAAATAATTCATGCGATGGAAACAAAATAATTCCATAAGGTAAAAATAAAATGTTAGTTTATTTGACGATAGTAGAATAATTTGTCAATGATAGTAAAATGGTTTATCATGTGATAGTAAAATATTTTATAAGCTGATGTAAAATGCTTATAAGTTTATAATATTTTTGGGAGTGACTTGCATGAATAAATAGAGAATTAAAGTAAAATTTGACAAAATTTTCACAACACATAAATTTTGATGGATAATTTAAAATCATTTACACAGTACAACGGAAATTTAAAAGAAGATACAACGGGAATTTCTAAAGAAAATAGAGTCTATGATAGTTCCAACTTAGGTTTTACTAGGTAAGACAGGAAAAATCTCTCTTTAAGCTTCTATCTCATCTTCAATGTTGTTAGGGTCCTGGTCGGTTTCTACTCCTCCCAAAGCATACACCCTTCCACGTGCTTCACTACTTCCAGCTTGGTTTCTACGGTTTTGGTTCTTTAATTCCAGGCAATCACTCATGTAGTGCCCTTGATTCCTACATTCAAAGCAAGTGAGAGTTATTTGGTTGTTAGCAGCAACATGACTCTTATAGTCTCGGGTCAAGTGACCAACCCTCTTGCAGTTTGCGCACTTTGTAGCGCATGGTCCATTGTGGTTATAATTGAACTTGTTGCACAAAGGTAAGGTTCCAGCATACACTTTCTTCTCCTCAGGCCCAACAGTGTAAGCTCTAGCCTTATTTTGCCTCTTGAAAGGTGGTTGTTGACCGTGATTGTCTCCTGGGTTATTATCAAGTCTTCTTTTGTTGTCAGCCTGTCTCTTAGCATAAGTACGATCCTTTTGGTCCATCAAATTATTTTCCAGCTCGATTGCTTCTTCCATCGTCTTTGGCCTGGCTGACATCACATTTCCTTGAATATTGTCAGGAAGTCCACCAACATATTTCTTCACCTGATCAGATTCTTCAGGAAGCATTCTCCCACACATCAAAGCTAACTCCTGAAAACGTTGTGTGTAGCTCACAACATTTGTACCCTTCACCTTCAGATTCCACAATTCAATCTCTAGTTTCTTGATTTCACTCCTCGGACAATACTTGTCAGTCATTATTTTCATTAATATACTTCATGGCATCCCATAGGCAGCATCATGTCCAACTGTCTTAACGTGGGAATTTCACCACATTAGTGCACTACCAAGCAAAGTACAAGTGGCATACTTAACTTGGCATTCAACGGTGCAGTTGCTGATATGGAATTCAGATTCCATCTTTTCAAATCACCGAGTCAACCCTACAACTCCTTCAGTACATTTGAAGTTAAAGGGTTGAAAATTTAAAAACTCTTTGTATGTGCACTCTCGAGCAGTGCGCACATGTCTTCTACTTCCAATTCCTGAATCATGGCTTCCATCTCCGTTGACATTTCCGGGGTTACTGTTCCGGTTTGTTTCATATTCAGCCAACGCATCAGCCACGCGTTGGGCTCAATCGGTTAATAGCAGCTTCACTCATAGGGGCTTTCTTTGGAGGCATGAGTAATAAAGTAAAATTAGTCTAGTTCTAAAAGTCGTGCTCTAAAGATGAAATATTGTGCGGTGACAGGTTAAAGTTATGTTTCAATTAATCAGCATGATTCTTGGCGATGGATCACAAGATGTCATAGGTGTTTCAATAGTATGAGGCGGGTGTTTAAACTCGAAGTTGAAAGGTAAGGTAACTAGTAGGATCGGCAAACCGTGACAAGTTTTGATGTTATGCAAAACAGTATTATGCAAAGTCGTGAAAGAGTTTTAGGACCATCATGACATTCATAATGTCTTGAGAAATGTTCTAGTATTTTGTAACTAACTTTTATATAAATCAAGTGTAAAATATACACAAGGGAAGGTAAGCATAATATAAGTCATGTAAGCAAGTAAGCAAGTAGTGTAAGCAATTAATGTAAGCAAGTAGTGTAGATAAGTAGTGTGTATGCACATGATTTTTTTATGTGACGCTATGTTTATGAAAATGGTTATAGTCTAGGTAAAATATGCAACCTTGTTCTCTATAACCTTGGCTCTAGATACCAATCTGTAACACCCCCAAAATGGGTCGCAACGGAAATATATCCGGGAGCGTTACTTCATAATACAATAGCACAAGATATAAGAGAACGACATCTAAATGAGTCATTTGAAAAGTAATCTCGTTGATTTAATTGAAAAATAACATTTGTCCCAAGGTTTGCATCATAATGAAAGTCTGGAAATAATACAACGAGATTTGATATTTTCAATGTATGTAGAAATCCATGAATGTAATCTTGAAAAGTCTATACTCCAATGCACATCAGTTACGTCAAGCATCTTATTCACCTAAGAAATACATGCTTAAAAGTGTCAACATAAAGTTGGTGAGTTCATAGGTTTATGTAAGTATAAATGTTAGACCGTAATGCTTAAAGTGTGTATTGCTTAGTATACAATATCCTAAGGAGTGATTACGATTACACTAAGCTCATGACACCAAGGCTACGACTTGTATGTATGCCAATCTTTTCAGGTACTGTAAGTGTTCATGTGAATGCGATAACATTCAAAATTCGACATAGTATACGTCCGTTGGCCATGTTTGTCAACGATCTCTTAGATGGGGATGCCAACCCCAATAGATCTATTTATAACACTCGCGCTTACATAATGTAATTAACAACTCATGATACTTAGGCTAATCCGTAATCAATTGAATGGAAGTAAGGTTTTTGCATCCATAAGTGAAAACAAGCAATGTATCTCACCCCGAGATTTGTAAAGTAATTGTAAACAAGTTAAAGCGGGGCTATAAACTCACCTCAAGCAAATGATAATATCAAGAAGAGAATTATGAGCACGGAAAACGATGCACGAAACCCTAACCGCAACCTAATAAAATAAGTCGCTTTAAGAAAATGCAATGCGTACATATGAATATGAATTACACAATGCGATGCCACTCATATATGTAAACTAAAAACTAGTTTTACTTAGTCATAATCCTAACTTAAATTGAGCGTATCTAACTCGTTTTAAAGTCAATTTTCTTGGGGAAACACCCTAGATGAAGATAAACATGTCTACTTTCGTTATTTCAAGGCCTCAAATCCATTTCATAAGCTTTAGTTGTTGATTTATGCAAAAACATTTTAGGATCTACTCAACACATTTTTCAAAAAACTTGGGTCATAAATCGACTATATCTCTCTCGTTTTCTCATAAAATCATGCGTTTCTAGACTCTAAAATTATCTAAACTGAATCTAGTTTTCAAATATACAAGCCGTTCAACTCACTTCATTACCAATTAAATGCTACAACCAAAATGGTGCACCTCAGTCAATGCTGTCAAAAGACAAAAACTTTGTCCCTCGGTAAACAGGCCGTATCTCCTTTGTTACTTATCATCACATGTTCAATCGACTCTCAGATTTTAAGCTAAAGAGTCCTATACAAATGTTTCAACTGGCTCAAATACCCAAAAGTCTCCTAACATAGTGATTTTTACAAATGAAATTTGGTACTCAGAATCTTGTCGGTATTAACCAACTTCCCTCGTATGCTTTATTAACTATAGTAAAAGACCTTTAAAAATTTCAAAAAAATAGGGAACAACCCAAGACATATATGTAAGTGTACCAAGAGTGGCTAAGACCAGAAACACATTTATGTTGGTTTTAAAAATACGAATTTTGGTCTGCAACTACATGGCCGAATCTGAGTTTTCTTATTAAGCTTTTTATTAACTTTTTCAACACCACAAGTATATATAAGAGCTAATATGAACATGACATGCATTATATATGTAAAATTAAGTATGTAAGAGTTTTATGAGTGCTTACTTGATGATTAGAGTGTTTAGTGCAAAGAAAACCAAGAAGAACCTTAAACAACCCAAAAACAAGAACCAATCCTAACTAGATTTTAACCCAAGCTTAATCTCCTTGTAAGAGACACCCTTGCTTTTCCCTTGGTTTAGCCGTTGGAAATGGAGAAAGAAGGTGTAGTGTGTTTTTGTTATGTAAGAAATGACTAGCAAAACCCTTCCTTATATAATATATTTTAGGTAAAGGTTGAATGGCTTTATAGTGTCACATGTTGGTGTAAGTCCTAATTAGGACAAGAGTGCTTTTGGGCAGAATTTTTGAGGCGTGGGAAGCCAAAAACACAAAGGTAAAGTCATGTCATGTTTGCTAGGATATTGTGTAAAGCATGAAAGGAGAAATTAGGCTTTCTCTAAACCAAAAGCATGTGTTGGTAATTCCTAAAAGGGTGGCTGATTTTTAAGAGTTAAAGAGATGGAAATACTCATATTTTAAAAGTATATATTAGTTTATAGTGTTAGTAAAGAGGTGGTGAGGGTATTGGGTAAGTTGTGCATGCATGCAAATATCAAAATGCAAGTTTACGTGATTTATGTAAAAGTTTTAAAATGAAATGCATATGACTTATAAATTATATTCGTGAGTATATTATTATACTTATTATAAGTAGACTAAGCGTAGTCTAAAGTTGTTGTACGTCCAAAGATGTTTTCACAGTTTGCGGGATCACTTCCTGGTTTTAGGTTAAATTTGAATGTTTACGTAAAACTTGAAAATAAACTACGTAGACATCTAAGTTATATTTATAAAGTTCATATAACACATATTTGACGTAAACTTATATTTGTTTAATGCCGGTTTACGTTTAATGTTGTTATTTTAGTTTACGCGATGTAACTTAACGGTTGTTATTAAAAGTAAATGCGTAAATGCTCAAAATAAAAAGTTGAGGGTTTATTGACGTAAATGACCTGAAAATATGGATTGTTACACAAGAAATAATAAACGATCGTTAATTATAATATTAGACGTTATAACTAATTAATAAACACTTAACTAACATGTGAGGGACTTGTTAGTACAAAATAAAAACCTATGGGGGTGTTGGTTAGGCCGATTGCAACAAGGGATCAAGAAGAGGGCCCGAGTGTCTTTTTTATAAAACTTAAGGAAGTGTTGATATGTGAATTGGAGAACAAGTTGCAAATATATAATGACCCCTTGGGATCATTATATCACACGCCTAATATACCAAACCAAAAACACTAAACTGATGCCTTTTTTGTTGTGATTTCAAACGATTGGCATAAAGAACCCATAGGGTTCGATCTACCTAAACGAGAACAACTAAATTGTGGAAAACTAGAAGGGGAGGGTTGAATAGTTTTACCAATTAAAAATTTAAGTTTTAAAAATATAGATAGAGTTTATGTAAAGTTAATGATATTGATTGGATCTATGAAATAAGAAATAAATGACAAGCACAAATAGAGTAAAGATATAGTTAGAGAAGATAGAACCGTGACACAAGAATTTATAGTGGTTCGGCTACAAGGGCACCTTCCTTGCCCTACTCCACTCCTCGAGTTCCCAACTCGAGAGTTCGTAAACACTAGTCCACAATCTCCCTGTCCGTCTGAGAAGCCTCACAACGTTGCTTATACTTTTTTCGGTACAAAGCTAAATACCGGGTTCTAACAAAGGTAGAACCGACCCAATGCCATCAACTTCTTTTTACAAGAATGAAGTGTTAGCCTTATTTTTATATAAGTCGAACAAGAATGTTATCGGTCACCTTAGTCACAATTAGTCTTGTATTGTAATAGGCTAGTCGGGTTTAACAGGATTGGACTTTAAACTAATATTGTCCATGTTTCGGGCTAAAGCCTAACACAAACCAGGCCCGACCCAAGTATGCAAGTCCATATACCTAGTATGTGGCTTGGACTATAAATAGACCCCTCCTAGCATATTAGGAGGGTGTTGGTTACCATTTCTCACATAGTAATCATCCAACTCTTTTCCAAACCTAACAATGAACTCATCTATCATGGAAGCGGGTGGTAAAGACCGTCTACCAATGTTAGCACCTGGTAATTACGTTTAGTGGAAATCCAGAATCAAGAGATACATCGACATCAAACCTAACAATGAACTCATCCACTATTGTCTCTAGAATCCACCTTACAAATTCAAATGGAGTGAGAATACTGTTCTAGTTGCAGAAGGTTGTTTAGAAACTACTAGAGAAGGGTATATGGAGAACTATAAGAATGTTTCACAAGATATAAGGAACCAATTAGATGCTGAAGCTGAAGCTGTTCAGATAATTCTCACATGGATAGATAATGATATCTACTCCACAGTTGATCCTTGTCCAAATGCATGTGAGATGTTAAAAGCCATTGAAAGGTTGAAACAAGGTGAATCAATCAATGTTCAAGATCTTGAAACCAATTTGTATTGGGATTTTGGAAAATTCACATCATGGGATGGTGAATCACATGAATCGTATTACTCAAGGTTCTACAAGATGATGAACGAGCTTGTTAGAAATAAGTGTGATGTTACCAATCATCAAGTAAATGTCCAGTTCTTACTTCAATTACAACCAGAATGGCAAAGGTTTGTGACACTTGTTAAATAAAGTCAAGAGTTGAAGACTGTCTCCTACCACAAACTTTATGACATTTTGAAGCAACACCAGAATGAAGTCAATGATTTAAGAGATGAAAGACTAGCATGTACTACTAATCCACTTGCACTTGTTGCTCAACAACAACCAGCTTACTATCCTCAAAACCATCCTACTCACTACACTCACAATTCCTCAACCAGATCATAAAAAACTGCTACCAAAAATAGAGGAAAAGCAATTGTTAATTCTTCTACACCTACTTATGATCAAGAACCTGCTATGGTTGCTAATGATGATGAAATGTCAAAGGAGAAGGAGATTGATAAACACATGGCTTTAATTTCTCTATCATTCAAGAAAATCTACAAACCTACCAACAACAACCTGCATTATAAAGAACCATTTTAGCTTCATTATTTTTAGCAAGTTTCTTTTTAAGATCATCATCTTTTTGTTCAAAAGGAACTATTTCTATCATTTGGGTTACTTCATTTTTGCCAACCGGTGGAAAATCACCATTCAAGATAATATGCCAAAGATCTAAATCTTTTGCTTTCACATAAGTTTCAAATCTATTTTTCTAATATATAAAATGATCACTTTCAAAAAGAGGTGGTCTTTACATAGATTTCCCTTCTAGATATTTATCTGAATCCATAGATCGATTCAAGCTTTAATGTATTATAACGTTAAAGATCTTGGGTGACCTTGGCTTCTGACACCAATAGTAGAAACTAGAAGGGGGGTTGAATAGTTTTTACTGTTTTAAAATAAAACTTAGATTATCGACTTATGTGAACTCAAGAGATATACACAAGTGTATATGATAGCGATGCAATAAGTAAATAAGTAATCTATGAAATATGAACAAGTAAAGATAAGAAAGATCAAACCGATGACACAATGATTTATAGTGGTTCGGCTACGAGGCTCCTCTTCGCCTTACTCTACTCCCCAAGTACCCAACTTGAGAGTTATCTTCACTATGTCAACAAGCTCCCTTTAGGCGGAGAAAACCGTATACGTCGCTTACACTTTTTCTGGTACTAAGCTAAATACCGAGTTTTACTTCGAGATAGAACCAATCTAACACACTATGTATTTTGTGGCCTAAATAATAACCTATCATACACATATGATACACACGACACACAACACAAGATATACAAGATGAATGATTATCACAAACGTGATGACACAACTAAACTATTAACACTTGAAGCTTGACGTCTTCATAAGTGTTCTTCAATAAAGAGCGGAATGAGTTGATCACTTGTAATGGATTATGTAACAAGTATAATGATCAAAGAATATAAAAGATAAAAGATGTATGTGAAAAATATTTGTCAAGAGTTGTTTAAAATGAAAGCTTAAGGTTGCTATTTATAGGCAAGCCTTTGAAATTCAAATTTATCCTAAACAGCTGGTCCGTGAGACTCATAGATCCACCATATCCTGGATCCGTCTCGTGTATTAGGTGGATCTGTGGGAGGATGTGTCATTTTGTGATTATCCCCAAATCTATACAAAATATTGTTTTGTACTTAATAAAACTAGTTTATTAGATTCTTCTAGAATAAAATATTTCTTATCACCAATAAGGAAAGATTTTCTAGATTTGGAAAGATTGTTTCCACTTATGGTTAATCTTATTTTGTCTTACATGATTAATACAACTAGCTTATAATTAATCACGTGTTAACCTAAATCATTTTATTAGAAAAGGTTTATGTAATGATAATATTTTTCTTTGATCATTAACTACATTTAATAATGCCATATTCATACCTTAAGTGATTTGTCGTCGTCAAGTAAACTTTCGACTAAATAACTTGTTTACGTAAACTTTTACGTAGTATGACATTATATTTGTTATTATCAAAACATGAAGATCATTAAATATAAATATCATTTTTGCGCATATATTTGTATTAACAATCTCCCCCTTTTTGATAATGACAAAATATAAATGCATGCTTATTTAAAAGTTACTAAATAAGTATTTAGTAGATGAGTTTACATTTCTTCTCCCTTTTTTTGTCGAAGCAAAAAGTGTTGTAGAGTCGGTCCTTGCAAGTCTTGTTTTGACGAATGCTGAGTCACTTGGTTACGAATGCAAAGTAAAAAATAATGACTAAATTGCAAGTGCTCCCCCTTGGTGTATGCTCCCCCTTGCTTGGGGCACCAAGGAATCGAGCTATGGATGCTTGCTACAAAACAAAGTTAGTAGACAAGCAAATATATATATGACAACTACATATGCACACATATATATTTTATGCAATAAACATCCATCATCAACACAACAAAAGAAAATAATGTTAAATCCATTATAAGGGATAAAACATAAAATTTGGCATTAGAGCCCATAAGGCAAGAAACCTAAACTAGAAAAGAGAAGAACATAATTAAAAATCCTAACTCTTGGGATAAAATCTTGTCTTCCTTATAATCCAAAGGGTTTGAGGTACCGTAAGAGTGGATTTAGTATGGAAGGTATTGTGGGTTTAAAAAAGATCCAAGATGATGTTGGATGTAGGAGCAAATAAAATGAACACCTTCTTGTAGGTGTTGAAGTTAATTAACTTTGTTGGTACAACATCTACATAAGTGTAGATGAGGGTTGTGATTGGTGTTTGGGATTAAATGATCAAATTTGTTGTGGAGAGAAGGTTTTTCATTTTGTGGAGTGTGTTCTTGAATAAATTCGAACATGAGATGCATTTCACATAATAGTAAACCAATTTCACATTGTGCGCTACTAAAACATTGACATGTCATGAGGTGAAGATGAGCTTGTCTTGATTCTAAGACTTCGTCTTGAGTTTTGAGAGATGTTCTTGGATGATTTTCTTTTTGATTGTTGGTGTGGAGTCATTTAAGGAGATAGACATTTGTTTTTTAATATGAGGTTGTGATAGTGTGTCTTATTAAATACATGTAGTGTATGCTTTGACATGAATGTTTTTGGATTATATGGAGGAGGTATTTTATCCTAAGGTTTAAAAGAATGAGTACAAATAGTAGAGGATAAAGGAAAGTAGATGGATTTGTCTGATTACTGTTCATACGGATATCCGATCCCTCGTAATACACATGACACACAACACAAGATATACAAGATAAATGATTATCACAAACGTGATGACACAACTAAACTATTAACAGTTGAAGCTTGACGTCTTCGTAAGTGTTCTTCACTAAAGAGTGGAATGAGTTGATCACTTGTAATGGATTACGTAACAAGTATAATGATCAAATAATATAAAAGATAAAAGATGTATGTGAAAAATATTTGTCAAGAGTTGTTTAAAATGAAAGCTTAAGGTTGCTATTTATAGGCAAGCCTTTGAAATTCAAATCTATCCTAGACAGCTGGTCCGTGCGACTCACGGATCCACCATATGCTGGATCCATCTCGTATATTAGGTGGATTCGTGGTTGGAGCTGGGACAGGATTTGTCATTTTGTGATTAACCTCAAATATATACAAAATATTATTTTGTACTTAATAAAACTAGTTTATTAGATTCTTCTAGAACAAAATATTTCTTATCACCAATAAGGAAAGATTTTCTAGATTTGGAAATATTTGGAAAGATTGTTTCCACTTATACAGTTAATCTTATTTTGTCTTACATGATTAACATAACTAGCTTATAATTAATCATGTGTTAACTTAAATCTTTTGATTAGAAAAGGTTTATGCAAATGATAATATTTTTTTTGATCATTAACTATGTTTAATAATGTCATATTCATACCTTAAGTGATTTGTCGTCGTCAAGTAAACTTTCGACTAAATAACTTGTTTATGTAATATGACATTATATTTGTTATTATCAAAACATGAATATCATTAAATATAAATATTGTTTTTGCGCGAATATTTGTATTAACAATCTCCCCCTTTTAGATGATGACAAAATATAAACTCATGCTTATTTAAAAGTTACTAAATAAGTATTTAGTAGATGAGTTTACATTTCTTCTCCCCCTTTTTGTCGAAGCAAAAAGTGTTGTAGAGGCGGTCCTTGCAAGGCTTGTTTTGAAAAATGTTGAGTCACTTGGTTAAGAATGCAAAGTAAAAAATAACGACTAAATTGCAAGTGCTCCCCCTTGGTGTATGCTCCCCCTTGCTTGGGGCACCAAGGAATCGAGCTATGGATGTGTGCTACAAAACAAAGTTAGTAAACAAGCAAATATATATGACAACTACATATGCACACATATATATTTTATGCAATAAACATCCATCATCAACACAACAAAAGAAAATAATGTTAAATCCATTATAAGGGATAAAACATAAAATTTGGCATTATATCCCATAAGGCAAGAAACCTAGACTAGAAAAGAGAACAACACAATTAAAAATCCTAACTCTTGGGATAAAATCTTGTCTTCCTTATAATCCAAAGGGTTTGAGTTACCATAAGAGTAGATTTAGTGCGGAAGGTATTGTGGGTTTGAAGAAGATCCAAGATGATGTTGGATGTAGGAGCAAATAAAATGAACACCTTCTTGTAGGCGTTGAAGTTGATTAACTTTGTTGGTACAACAACTACATAAGTGTAGATGAGGGTTGTGATTGGTGTTTGGGATTAAATGATCAAAATTGTTATGGAGAGAAGGTTTTTCATTTTGTGGAGTGTGTTCTTGAATAAATTCAAACATGAGATTCATTTCACATAATAGTAAACCAATTTCACATTGTGAGTTACTACGACATTGATATGTCATGAGGTAAAGATGAGCTTGTCTTGATTCTAAGACTTTGTCTTGAGTTTTGAGAGATGTTCTTAGATGATTTTCTTTTTGATTGTTGGTGTGGAGTCATTTGAGGAGATAGAAATTTGTTTTTGAATATGAGGTTGTGATAATGTGTCATATAAAAGACATGTAGTATATGCTTTAATATGAAGGTTTTTGGATTATATGGGGGAGGTATTTTATCCTACGGTTTAAGAGAATGAGTACAAATAGTAGAGGATAAAGGAAAGTAAATGGATTTGTCTGATTTCTGTTCATACTGATCCACCGTAATAGACACTACACACAACACAAGATATACAAGATGAATGATTATCATAAACGTGATGACATAATTAAACTATTAACACTTGAAACTTGACATCTTCGTAAGTGTTCTTCACTAAAGAGTGGAATGAGTTAATCACTTGTAATGGATTATGTAACAAGTATAATGATCAAATAATATAAAAGAAAAGATATATGTGAAAAATATTTGTCAAGAGTTGTTTAAAATGAAAGCTTAAGGTTGTTATTTATAGGCAAGCCTTTGATCATTAACTACGTTTAATAATGCCATATTCATACCTTAAGTGATTTGTCGTCGTCAAGTAAACTTTCGACTAAATAACTTGTTTACGTAAACTTTTACGTAGTATGACATTATATTTTTTATTATCAAAACATGTAGATCATTAAATATAAATGTTGTTTTTACGTGAATATTTGTATTAACAGCAATCAATAAAGAAGCTAGTTTTCTAGAGCCTAACGTGCACACCACCAACAAGAAGCAACAGTAAAATGAATCATGATGTGTCGTTTAGTATATGTAATTATATTATCAAGATTTACTATTTATATTTTGCTGACTTTACCTATTAACTAACACTAACGGGTAATGTACCCGATCGATTGTAGGTTCATTGGTAAGTAGGGTGTCGATCACTAAGAGTGAGCGTTAATACTTAATTTACTAGTATTCTAATTATCTAAGTTAAACCTAATTAGTCCTAATTAAACCTAAACTAATGCAAATAGGGGGTTTTAGCCTGAGAGACTCACGAGTTTCGGTTTAATCTAAACTAATAAAGCTATAAATGAGACAAGTAACACACACAAGTAGATAAACAAATGATAAAGAAGAGGTCAAGCACTGTTGATCCCACTTTAATAGATCGAATTCCTTAAGCTTGTATAAGAATTAGTTATATTAGATAAATCTAACACAACTATAGTAGAAACTTTGTTTGAATGTATTAAAGATTATACGGAATTTGATCTTTAATATTAAGAAGAACTATCAATGAAATAGTAATTATATGAACATATAATTCAACAAACAAAAGCTCTAATATTAATAATACGAATACTCTCAAAGTATTAGGGTTACAAAGACCTTGAAGCTATGATAATTATATGAATGACTCGTTTTATATATATATGAAAACTATATCAAACTCTATGCCCTATGACCTCCTTTTATACACCAAGGAGTCCTACTCGGCTTACAATACTTTCCTGAGAATATCAAATCTTTTAAACAAATAAGTTACACATATCTTTTACACAAATAACTCATATAAATCACATAAGCAGTACTAACTAACTCAGCAGTACTTACTTCTTCACTAGCAGCATTAACTCCTTCATCAACATTAACTTTGTACTAGCTGTAGTAACTTTACACTAGCAGTACTAACTGTGTACTAGCAGTAGTAACTTTACACTAGCAGTACTAACTCAACTGAGCAGCATTAACTCTGATATGAGCAGCAGTAATACTAGCAGCATTAAGAAGGCTTTTAATCCCAATAATCCTCCCTAAACTTGATATTTATCTCCAAAATCATCAAGTTTATTCATTTGAAGCTTCATCAACACCAGGAGGATGCTTCCAAACACTTCATTAATTCTTAAGTTGTTTTATGAGAAGTTTAAGAAGCTAATATGCCATTTCACTGAAATAATCAACCTGAAGCTTCTTGTTCAGCATATTTGTAATTGTAGATGGTGTAAGGGGATATCTCTTTTCTACCAGCATGTAAATCTGCACATGTTGTATCCTCAAGAAATGTACTTCATGTGAGTCATATAGCTTCTAACTCAACACTTTGTAGTCTTGTTGATTCCTCTATACTGCATCTTCTGCATGTGGTTCAAACACTATTTTCAAATCATTCATACTAAATCCAAGTCTTCTACTGGTCTTGTTGACTTATATTTAGCTTTTACCAACTTGTACAAAGTTTCCAAGTCTTCCCTGTCAAAACTTTTAAGCATGTGACTAAAGATCATGTACATTTGAGATTTTCCATTAACTCTTATTATTTGATAATAGCTTTTCTTTCCTTCTTTGTGGATCTTCCAGTCAACAATCCTTGGAGACTTAACATCCAAAGGAATAGCATCAATTGTTACCTCTTCTTCATCTGGAATGATTTCCATACATTATTTAAGCTCTGCTATTTCTTTTTCATCATCTACCTTTTGCTTCTTTAAACTCTCTTATATCAGCTCTTCTCCTGCTCTCTTTGAACTACCTTCCACCAAGTCTGTTCTGAAGTCAACAAATATATTCACCCTGTTGAAAGCTCTATCAAGCATCTTCTGAATATAATCAAAAGATTTGTTCTTCAAGTATTTGAGCTTCTTTCCTTCCATATTCTTCAGGTAAGTACACGTGATTTTTCTTTATTGAGCTTGGGTTGGTAGTTTGTTTCTTTGCTCTTTTGCTCTTTTAGCTGCAAAATGCTTTCTTCTTTTCTCTAAGAGTTGTTGAAATAATGTATCCTTTTCTGCATCAGACAACTCTTCTTGTTCTTGTGATTGCAATCATTCAGCCAATTGATGATCAGCCTCAATCTTAGCCTGAATATCATCTCATTCTTCAATCAAAGCAATATTGGCTTCTTTTTCTTTTTTAGCTTTCTCTCTTGCAAGTCTTTCTTTTTCATTAAATTCAGCTTGTAACTTTAAAGCAACTTCTTCATCAAGCCTGATTAGATCTTTCTTCTTTATATGCTTCACATGTTCTTCTATCATTATTCCTTTACCCTTGTCCTGTAATTGTTGTGAAGAAATTGTTGGTGTAGATTTTGTTGTTGTAGATTCATATGGCTCTTGAAAAACAATCCCCTTCACCTTGGGTTTTGAAGTTTTTAATGCTTCAAGTGCTTGAGCTAAAGTAATCTCTTCAGTAGTTATTGTAACAGTTGTTGCAGCAGTACTAACTTGAGCAGCATCAACTATTTCTTCAACAACATTTTCATTTTGCCCTGCAACAAACACTTCTTCACCATTTAAAGCATCCATATCAAACATTTCTTTGTCAGCATCATCTTGAACATTAACCAGGGTAATGTTTTCATCTGCATTAATAGCATTAATCCTCCTCCCCTGTTTGGATGCATCCTCACCCAAATCTTCTTCATCACCAGAGGATTCTACCCTAGCACTCAAACCAACTTTGTATAGTCTCTTCAGCTTATGAGTTCTTGAACTTCTTTTCTTTTCAAGCTTCTTGACCTACTTTTTCAAACTGGCAATCTCATTAGCTTGAGTGGTCTTTATCTTCTCCAAATCAAGAACCTTCTTTTGTAAATTGGTACATACTTACATTAACTCATTGAGTTTAAGTCTATCCTCATCACTTTGAAGTGTGTTACCTCTTGCGAGTAGTGAATCATTGGAATGTTTAGATACATTCTCAAACCTAGTTTGAGCAATAGTATCCCCCATGGTTTCTTGGCACCTGGGACCACCACCTGAAGTAGTTCCTAGGGAACTAGATTCATTAGGTGTTGCCTTGGATCGGGTCTTAGTTATGTTACCACTGTCCTGCTCTGCTTCTAAGCTAGAAGCAGTAGTGGCAGCCCTCACCAAACTGTCACCCAACTCCTTATGGACAGCCTCATCTGCAACATTTTCACTAGGATCACTAGGCTGAGGTACCTGAGTGTCCTTTCTTTTAGGCTTCCTAGGTTTTTGTGTCTTTTGAGGTTGAGTTGATGATTGAATAATGGTGGGTGTGTGATGGGGATCAGTTGGATTTGCTGAACCTTCACCCAATTCTGATTGGTTTTGTACCACCATTGTTAGGTAAGGTAGATGGTTGTCTTACACTTGCCGGGGGTGTGTGATAGCGCGCCATTTCAGTTCGGAATTGCTTAACCACACTCCTCTACCCAGTGCGCGTCGATTCGGTCTTCCGTTAACACATTTCGCTTGGACAATACTCTCCGGCGTCGCCTTATCACCTCTACCCTGTAATCACTCATGAGTTTCCTACTCTACCACCTTCGCACATGCCATTTTCATAATATCTTCGTTTAGTCCTTTCCTCGCGCTGAGAGGGCGTGGCCAACATATAATCCTAAGCTTAACGCTAGTGACAGATCACAGCCTCGTGGTTGTTCCACTGAAACCACCTCTTGTACAAACACGGCGCACCTATACATTAAAATTTCGCCAGCTACAATATTCTCTCAAATATCTATACGCCCATACCTGTTAAATCCTATCGCTGTCTTTTGTCCAATGACTTAAACCATTCCTCAACTCGCTGCTCATGACTCAATATAGTAATAACTTGCAGCTCTGCCAATCTCGCTCTCCGTACCCGATATCATCCATATTTCCCCATTGAAACGTAGCTCATTGCGAGACACATCCGTGTCATTGTCACGGACTAATACCGGTTATTCAACTGTAATATTTCACAATCTGAGGACCGTATAGTGATCCTTCGGCCATCTACTATCTCTATGTGAGCTTCCACTACTGTAATTGTTTCTCCATTATCTTACATGTGACATGAGAGCATCGTTGTTCTATACAACTCTCACTCTCTGAGTAGAGTTACAGGATACATCATACCTCGTGACCTATAATCACCCTCATCACACTCATCGTCCTACGCGAGAAATAGATGTCATGAAGTTACTCCAATTAACATAGCTCCTGCCTTAGTCACTAAAGAAATACTATCTAAGATCCTCTCTCTTAGATCTACGGTACATGTAGTCAATTAGATCCTAGTTTAAGATCTTTTCTCACAGATGCTTCAAAGATAATTATCTTCTTGCCATCTACTAAGGCATGCAACTGTACTTCCCTATTAATAGTTTTGACCACGCTAGTAGACCAGAATTGTTGAATGCAAGAGATATATATAGTGGGATTAATCGTTAATGCATATCTTATAGGTTGTGCATTCAGAAAATCTATAATTTGTTCAAACCCATCGCTTTCTGCGGGTATAGACAAAAATGCGACCATGTTATGAGTATCTGCAAACTTTAGGGTCGTTATTTGTGTTAGATTTTGATGATGTATGATAAAATTGAGTTTGGGTTTATGATTAGAGAGTTTACGAAAGTATGAAATCAATTAAATGACTGAATGAAACCCTTAATCGAAGTATTTATGAAAATACCCTCAACAACATTAACTTTCGCCCAGCAGTAGTAAGTTATGCCTAGCATCATTAACTTAGAACCAGCAGTAGTAAGTTATGCCTAGCAGCATTAACTCAAAACCAACAGTTGTAAGTTATGCCTAGCAACATTAACTTTGAGTCACCAGCATAAACTCCAATTCCATTCCAAACAGCTTTTCCATCACCAATTTAATACTTTTCTTTGCTTTTCCTGCAAAATGTTAGTCCAAAAACCAAGAAAACACAAGTCATAGCAATTTTTACAATTATCACAATATTAATTATACCTAGCAGTATTAAGTATAACTAACAATAGTAACTCAGCTGTATTAAGTCTAACCAGCAGTACTAATTATACTTAACAGAAGAAACTTTTAATGACATGAATAACAGTACTAATTCATACAAAACTCTACAAAAAGATAAAGAGATAAAAGATTTTAAAGATTCATCATTCCAATACTAACAATCAAATATTGAAATCTACTTACATCAAAAGCTTTTGTAAGCAAATCTGCAACATTCTTGTCAGTATGGATTTTGACCATTTGAATCAATTTCTTTTCATTGCAATCTCTAATAAAATGATGTCTGGTCTCTATATGCTTTGTTTTTTAATGAAAAACAAGATTTTTAATTATGCAAATAGTACTGTTATTATCAATAAAGACCTTGGTATGCATAAAATTGTACCCATAATTAAGGAGTTGATTCTGAATCCAAAGCACTTGTCCACAGCAACTTGAACCAGCCACATACTCAGCTTATGTTGTGGAAGTTGCAACCACTATCTGTTTCTTGAACTACCATGATATTAATCTACATCTAAGGAATTGATAACCTTATGTTGTAGACTTCCTATCCAAGCTTGCTCCAGCATAAACACTATCAGTGTATGCTACCAAATCAAAAGGAGAATCTTGTGGATACTAAAGGCCCAATTTTGGTTGACCTTTTAACTATCTAAAAATCCTTTTCATGGCATGAAGATGTAAAACCTTTGGATTGACTTGGTATTTAGCACAGGCACACACTGTAAACATGATGTTAGGTCTTGAAGATGTAAGATACATCAATGAACCAATCATTGACCTATACATATGAACATCCACTTCTTCACCATCTTCATCCTTGAGCAAAGGATTTTGAGTTTCCATTGGTGTGCTTGTAGTCTTGACTTCTGAAAACCTAAATTTCTTTAAAATTTCAACAACATATTTATCTTGACTAATAAATATGCCATCCTTCTTCTGATGCACTTGTAATCCCAAGAAGAATATAAGTTCTCCCATAGAACTCATCTGAAATTTCTCATGCATCAACTTCTCAAATGCAATGCATAGCTCCTTCTTTGTTGAACCAAAGATGATATCATCCACATAAACTTAGACCAGCAAAATATCACCTTTATGCCTTTTGATGAATAAGGTCTTGTCAATTTTCCCTCTTTGAAACCTATTGTCCAACATATATGTTGACAAGGTTTCATACCAAGCTCTAGGAGCTTGATGTAGTCCATACAGTGCTTTTTCAACCTTGTATACTCTATCAGGAAAGTCTGGATCTTCAAATCCTGGTGGTTGACATACATACACCTCTTCTTCAATCTTCCCATAGAGAAAAACACTTTTTACATCCATTTGATACACCACAAAATCTTTAAATGAAGCATAAGCTAAAAATAGCCTAATTGCTTCAATTCTTGCAACAGGGGCAAAGACTTCATCATAGTCAATCCCTTCTTCTTGTGTGTATCCTTGAGCAACCAATCTTGCTTTATTTCTTATCACAATTCCACCTTCATCCTTTTTATTCCTGAAAACCCACTTAAAAAACTGATTCGATAATTTAGTCTATATAAAATATTATCTATATATCCCAAATATAAAATAGTAATAGTTTAGAAAGTATCCAGTCATATATGACAATTACTTTAGGAAAAGTAATAGTTTATCCTCCGGATGTCGTGTCCCAACGAGAGATGAATTTGAAATCCACGTAAGCATTTTGTTTGATGCTTGAATATCGAATATTTTTGTTTTGGTTTTAAACTAAAGATTTATAATAATAAAGCTATATATAATACTATATAATAATAACAAAGCAACTAAAACGAGAGATATCTATAAAAATGATATGCTTGTCAAGTGAGGCGATAAGTTCATTAAGCGTGAATTAAAAGAGTAAATAAAGAATTCGGACCCGTTTAAAAAGATGTTTTCTCACAAAGTTGGTTTATATTGAAAGCAAGTCTTTATTTTGGTACGAATTGCTCTATTCAATTTTGACGAATTAATACCCGTAAAAATATCATTTTCTCACAACGTTGGTTTATTTTGAAAACGAAATCTTAAACAAGTATTAATTACTAGATTTGATGTTTGATTATTTCTCTGGATTTTGCCCTTTGAAATATTCAAATATCAAATCTAAATAATCCGGAAATTATTAATCAAAAATTTACTTTTAATCCACATTTAAATCAAAAATCGCTTAATCACTTGACAAGCATATATCTAATCTACTCACTAAGCATGGAAAATATCAAATAAGCTAACATTATATTAAACGACAAATTAAATCTATACTAATGAATTGAAAAGAGATCGAAAATGGTACCGAAATCGAAGAGCCGCAAAATGGAACCGAAGCTACTTAAACTAGGGGTGTGTAGTAAACCGAAAAACCAAACCTAAACCGAAAAAACCAAAGAACCGAAACCTAAAAAGCCGAAACCGATTGAAAAACCAATGGTTCGGTTTTCGGATTTTGAAAAAACTAAAGTTTTTGGTTCGGTTCGGTTTTAGCATTAATAAATACCAATATAAACCAAACCGATTTTTATAAACATGGAAACAAAAATAAGTTTTGATCGAAGCTAAGAGATGATGAATATGCTCCGCTAGATTAACTATATCATGTTGAGTAACTACTATTTATTTCATATGCTTCTTGAATATGTCATTAAGGACACATAATAAGTTCTCTTTAAGAAGTTTTTTTTGTGTTTATTAGGTTTTTATCGTTCTTATTGTGTTGCTTTATAACACATAAACAATTTTTTTGGATTATATATGGTCATTTGTTTCTTATTGTCATTGTTATGTTTTTTGTTTTTCATTATTTGGATTGTTTCTTTAAAGCTTTTTTGTGTTGGTTTATGGTATATTCCAAATCGACTTTGTAAAAGCAAGCTTGATAAATCGTATAGAAGCCAAAAAAACTGAAAAACCAAATCAAAAATAAACCGACAACCGAAAAACCAAACCGACACCAAACCGAAACCGAATGGTTTCTAAAACTCAAAAACCAAGATTTTTCGGTTCGGTTTTGGTTTTACACAAAAACCAAACCAAACCGAACCATGCTCACCCCTAACTTAAACTACTAACTATCAAATGTTGCCACTGTTCTCTAAATCCGTAACCCATTTCCAATTCCAATAACCAAATTCCTTATCATTTGACACAGCCTAAATCCAGATCTAAAACCAGTCGAGCCCAGAATGTGAGTCCAACAAAATCAATAACCAGATTCAACACCAATCAAAATCTAATCGGCCCAATTGCCAAATCAACCAAACTGGACCCAAAATAGGAATGAAATTAGAACCAGTAAGCTTTTAAACTAATAAGCTAATGAATAAGCCGATTAAGCTATACTCTTTTAAACTGGACTTTCATCAATTAACGTAAAGTTTAGAGATTAAAACAATACATTCAGTGTCATTAAAGAACACTATTCTTTTATCAACATTTGTGAGAGACTAAAGAGATTAAACTTTACTCTTTCTCACAAATACACAGCGTATAAATCTAGATGTGTACATTGTTTAATGGTACATTTTCAGTGATTTTCCCTCCTTTGGGGTTCCCTCCAAAAGCAACATATCCTCCATCCATCTCTTCATAGTCTGTAAGATAGGATATGTTTCATGTCATGTGCCTTGAGCATCTACTATCAATCACTCCTTTATCCTGCAAATCCATTTGTGGATTACCCTGCCACATAAGATAAGGAAATCTGTTTCTTTTGGGGGCCTTGCCCATCATACTTGGAACTGCCTTGTGGCATCAATATATAAAAACTTATATTGGGTGATTGATGCATGTTGTGTTTACTAGAAAACATGCTTTTGTCTTTGGTTTAACAACCCTAACAAGCTGAGCCTTTACACATTAAAACTATTTCCTTATCGGCATTTAACTTGCTTTTGGCCTAGTAGTATTAAATTTTTTACCACTAACAGTATTAACCCTTTGATCAATATTACTGTTTTTGAATGTTGTGTTCTTATATTGGGGAATGTTAAAAGTTGAATGTGCTGTTTTAGAAAGATATGACATTGGTCTCAGCTAGCATTTCACTGTTGTTTTGATGTGAGCATGCATTAACTTGTTTGCTGGCAGTATTAACTGTTACTAAACCAGGTCTTCATTAGTACTGCTCTTTTGGAACTAAGTTCTTTTTAGCACAGGGGTGAGTCTTTTTAGCAAAATTTTGATGATTCACCCTTTGAGTATTATTCCAAACAGGTTTTACCATCTTTTGATTTTGAAACTGTTTTTGATGGTAATTGCAATCAACTTACAAATGATCAAAGCTTCCACCACTAATAACAGGGCAATACTTAAACATCTCAAAAATTGCTTCCTAGTTTTAAGACATCATATTATTCCAATTTCTTTTGATTGCCTTTGGACTGTGAGTCTTTTTTGCACTATTGTTTCTAAACTTGTTAACAGTTTTCTTTCAGTTTTCTCTTGTTGCTTAGGTTTGACAAACTCTATTTTAACAATACTAGGCTTAACTAATTTCTTTTTAGTTTTATGCTGAGACGCATCTTCTTCCTCACTATCTGAAACCCAATCTTCAATAATTGGGGAATCATCAGACTTTTTCTTACATTATATAGGACACCATTCTTCATCAGACTTTCTGTTCTCAACTATAGGCTTATTAACAAACTCATCTAAACCAGTAAAAGACAAATCAAGTGTTGGAGGCATGAAATTTCTTGTGTAAGGAGGTGGAACTGCATTATATTTTTCATAGCCTAAACCTTTCTTGCAATTATCAACAATCTGACACTCTATGAGCTTGTTTAAACTATTAGATGCATTTTCAAATTTATCTACATTAAATTGAATGCTATCTTTTCCTTTTTGAAAATTTTACAAGCTTCTTCCTAAGCTCTCTAAAGTTATTTCTCCTACTTGAATATCCCATTTTAAGCCATTAATTTTTTTTCTACATAAACATACTCATTCTTTTTATAAAATTCAAGTTTTTCTTCCACTGATTCTAAACCTGCTTTATAACCTAAAACCACTAAACTAGATTTCTCTAAATATCTTAATAGTTGATCATTTTGAGATTTAAGTAATTTAATAGTTTCCATACAAGATTTTGAACAATTTGAATCATTGGATACCTTTGAGTCAGAACTTGAAGATGAGTAAGCCATGAGTGCATAATTAGGCCCTTCCTCTGCCTGATCACTCCAGTCATATCCACCAAGACCATCACATGACACCAAAGCTGTGGAAATAGATGTTTCCACAGGCACAATCCTTTTTGAGCTTTCCTTGTTCTTATTGTCTTGGTTTCTTGGAGCTTTGCCCTCCCTAGCAAAATGTCCCCTCTTGTGGCAGTTGTAGCACTCCACTTTGGACTTATCAAAATCAATAGTCTCATTGCATTACTTAGTAGCTTCCTTTCCTGTATTCTTCAATAAAAACCTTCTCGCCTATAGTCAACTATGCCATTTGCCATCTCAATCTATTTTATTAATTGTCATCTGGATGGATTGTTGCACAAGTCTCATGTGCAAGATTAAGGACTATTTGGTGAATAGCAAAGAATGAACAAAATAAACAGCATCACTTAAGTTATCAATATTTGTTGAGTAAGCAGTATGAACTTGAGTGCTAGCAGTAGTAACTCCATAAGCAGCATTAACTGCTTCATTAGAGCTGCTAGTGTTGTTATTTGAAGAGGATACAAAAGTCATGTTCTATGTGTTTGAACTTAAGCTAGACATCCCTTTGACTTCTGGTTCATAAACCTTGAGGTTGTTATAGAGATCATCTATGCTCATTGTTTCTAACTCATCTTTATTCCTCCATACAACAGCATGTGTGTTCCACTCAGGTGATAAGCTTCTTAATAACTTTTGATTAACATCTTCTTGTGAAAGCTTTTTATCCAAAAGCTCCAACTGACTCATAAGCTTTTGAAGCCTATCAAAGGTTTGATCAAGCATCTCTGAGCTTGGAGCAGTAAAGTTTTCATATTGCTGCTTTAAGAGATTTCTTTGAGTCTTCTTATTAGCTGCATTCCTACCAAATCTCTTTTCTACAGCTTCCAGCAATATCTTAGCATCCTTTATAGAGTTAAACTTTAACTGATGTTCATTGGGAATACCCATCATTAAAGTACGTCTAGCCTTCACTTCTAGTCTTTTCTGAGCCTTATCTTTAGCAGATGTAATAGGCATCACTTTTTCAACACCTTCCACAACTACTGTTTTTGGCAAGGTTGCACCTTTCTCTATGACTTCCCACATTGCATAGTCTATCATCTGGATGTATTGTTCAATCCTCATCCTCCATAACTCAAACTTACCCGGTTTAGGCATGGGAACTTTAGATGCAGCCACCATGTGTGTAGAATCTGGATCTATATCTTCTAGGAAAGTTTCTCAAAGCAACAAGCTCTAATACCACTTGTTGATCCCACTTTAATAGATTGATTTCCTTAAGATTGTATAAGGATTAGTTATATTAGATAATCTAACACAATTATAGTAGAAACTTTATTTGAATGTATTAAAGATTATACAGAATCTTATCTTTAATATTAAGAAGAACTATCAATGAAACAGTAATTATAGGACCATATAATTCAACAAACAAAAGCTCATCAGACATTTTTTAATATACTCTCAAAGATTTGGTTACAAAGACTTGAAGCTTATGATATTTCTCATATGAATGACTAATTTTTTATATATATGAAAAATATATATCAAACTCTATGCCCTAGTACTACCTTTATACACCAAAAAGTTACTCACTTACAATATACTATCTAAGAATATCAAATTTTTATACAAATATGTTATACATATCTTTTACACAATATAACTCATATCAACTCACATAAGCAGTCACTAACTAAACTCAGTAGTACTAAATTCTTCACTAGCAGCATTAACTATTTCAGAGAGCATTAACTTTGTACTAGAATAAGTAGTAATTTTACACTTGCTGTACTAACTGTGTAACTTGCAGTAGTAACTTTACATCTAGCTGTAGTAACTTTTACACTAGCAGTACTAAACTATGTACTAGCAAGTAGTAACTTTACTACTAGCCAGTACTAACTCACTGAGCAGCATTAAATTCTGATATGCGTGCAGTAATACTAGCAGCATTAAGAAGGCTTTTAATCCCAACAAGCACTTATGTAAGGTAAAAGTATTAACCAAGTTTATCTAAATAGAATGTATGAATTGTCTATGTGTGCAATGATTGTACTACTTTCGTTGGTGGTATATCATTCCAAAGTTAGGTGGTACTTCTCCCTAGACTCTAGGTTTATATAATGGTTAATCCTGACAATCAACCAAACCCGCATAAATTTCACATCGTTGATTATAATCTATCTAAGTGATAATTTTGAAACCTAGCTCATCGAGACTTTACCAACTTATGTCCTGATGATTGTCTATATTCTAGTAATCTATAATTTACTTAACTACCAAAGGAAACAGAACGTTATTTATAGTCCTTAGATGCCTTAGTCTATCATTTACTTATCCAAAAGTAGAAACATGAATTTTATTTGTAGTCCTAGTTGTAACATCCCTATTTTTGACATATAGCAGTGGCAGTTATCTGGGATATTACTTCATGGATCAACAGACATAATAATAGAAAACGACTCATAAAGAGACGTTTTAGAAAATTTAGTTATATCATTCAATATAATCAGAGTTTTACAAAAACAGAGGTCCCAAAATCTACATGAAAACATAAAGTTTGAATGATAACAAGTTTGGACGTCCTCAAGTCCAATTCCACTCATGCCATAGGTTGCTCAATTACCTGAGATAAACATGCTAAAAGGGTCAACACAAAGGTTCGAGTTGAAATTCTTCTGGTCTTTATGATAAATGTTGAATACAAGACATCCTTAGACAGTGGGTTTCGTGTTTTACACCATAAATAGTAATAATTGCAATTGCATTTACAATTATCATAGTAATAATCGAATACAAGTTATCATAAGTGGTAATAATTACAACACATACAATTATCATGAAAAACAGTATTATTACCCTAAGCTCATGATATCAATACGTTAACATAGAAATCACCGTAGTAACATTGGTTGAGGAACAAATGTCCCTGTGGAAAGGTAACTTGCCAAGGTTACCCATTAAGTCAAATATAGTGCGTTTGGATACCCCATGAACTGGTATACCAATGGGAGTTGTCACCCCCAATAGATCTATCCACAATATTTGCGTTTACTCGCAAGTAATTAATGGTTCATGATATGGAAATAGTGGCACTAGAAGGTACTTAGGCAATAATATATTTGGATAGCATACAGTTGGAAAAACACTTGCATTCATGGTTTAAGCATGTATCCCCCTCGCGGGTTTATAAAACATTCCAAATATTGAAATGTGAAGCTATGAACTCACATTAACAGGGAAATCTAATTGATGGAAAAAGTATATGAAATGAAAGTAATGGCCTCGTCACGTAACCTGGGGGTAATATGTCAAGTCTTAGTGTGATTGTTTATGTTTTCAAAACTTTATAAAGTGTTAACATACATCTTACTTGATTTATTTAATTTTTGGAACATATTGTTTTCACTGTTCGGGCTGTCATAATTTAGAGGTCAATGCAGTAAAGTTTGAGGTGCCAGGACACTTTAATTTGTAAATCTAAACAAACTCGTCAAAACGTTATACCCAAATGAAACCCATCACATGTAACTCCATGAGTAACGTGTACGTTTAGATTAAGTATGATAAGATTTTATCATTTTAGTTTCTTCAAAAAGCTAGAGGTGATAAATTAGGTGTATATTTTATAACATAATTGTTTTATAAGTTTCAGATCGATGAATGATAATGACAAATGTGTTAGGCTTTAATAAAATCGAGTCTTATAAAATTGATTTTTATAATTATATAAAATAATTACTTTTTGTACCTTGTTAAGAATGTAAAATGCGCAATATACACCTGGGTTTATATATATTTACAAAGTTAATCCTTTTAATATAACTTTTAAAATATTTAAACCTTTAACTTTCAAGTATGACAAAACAACCCCTGAAGTTTAACTTTAGGATAATTACATTTTCAGACCTCTCGTTTACAGTTTCAAGGAATTTACAATATATATCCCTTTGCATGAAATGTTTGCGTAACAAGTCCAAAAACCATAATATTGATATTTTTCAATATAGAAAGTAATTTACAAGTTATAGCTTATTATAATAAGCTAAAATAATCTAGAGTAAATAAGTTTTATGAGCTTGAAGCTTATGAAAAGAGCTTGAAGCTTATGAAAAGAGCTTGTGAGCTTAAAAATCCAAAACGGGTTCGTTTGGTTTAGGAAAACCAAAACGCACTGGTTTGTTGGTAAGCCCCCCCCTTAAAACAAGTGACTTACACATGATCTAATAAAGCTAATGAAAGATCTAAAATGAAGTAAATGCTTATAGAACAAGGTGAGGACTTACAAACTTGTAGATAGGTCGAAAAAGAGGGTTTTTGGTTTAAATGACTTGAAGACGAGTTCTAAGGCTTCTTCTTATTAATCTTTGGCTTCTAATCTGATCTAAGGACTTCACTTCTCTACTAGGACATGGCTAGAACATGATTTGAGTATGTGTTGAGTTTAGAGGATAATTGAAAGGGAGTATGAATGTTATGTGATGTTTTATATGGGGATAGGAGAAATTTGGAGGCCAAGTTTAGGTAATGTAATGGCCAAGTTATTTGGAGTGGTGGCCAAGCTGGATAGAGTAGAGACCAAGGAAGGCTAGTATGGTGAGTATGAAGAGCTAGGATGAGGTGTAAGGGTGTGAAAGGGGTTCGGTTATTAAGGAGTGATAAGGAGGTGTTTTTGCTTGATGAGCAAGTATGTGAGTAAGGTATATGGGTGCTAGGTTGATGACAAGGTGCTGAAGGTGGTGGTGAGGTCATGGTGCTTGAGGTGCTTGAGGTGATAGCTTGCTTAGAATTAGGTTTAGAAGTAGTTTAGGGGTGACGAGTTCATGGCTGTTTTTGGACAACCAACATTGGTCCTAGTAAAATGGTTGTCATTTACAAACCGTAATTCCGATTAAGCTCAAACCAGTGAGTATGGTTAGATAATTAAGTCCTATACAACTTTTAGTTTTACATATTAGGGGTCACTATACAAAAATTTAGAGATAACAGCCATTTACTACAGGTGTGCAGAATCTACGCACTTTTGTCATTTCGGCTATAACTAATTCATCCGACATTGAATCGGGTTGAGTCAACCGGCAAAAAGATCACAAGACATAGGGCTACAACCTAGTATTTTTACTTAATACCCAAAGCCTATTGATTTTTCCCAGATCCTATGTTTTATCAACGGATCAGATTTCTAAAAACTATGAACTAGTTTAAGGGTGTAACGGGTTTGCTAGGGTTTTTGGGTTTAGGATTAGGGTTTAGGTTTTAGGGTTAGTGTAGGAGCTGAGATTAAAGAGGGAAAAGTGTTTAAATATTACGTATTGAGTGCCCCTGTAATTAGTGCTAAAGAGGTGGTATGAAATCTTTAAGATTTTGGAGGGAAATGAGCTAGTTTGAATTCTATGCTTTATTGGCTTGTACATTGAGCTCAAGTGAGTTGTACTTTGTTTTTAGGAGGGAAAACGTTATTTAAATATTATGAATTAATCACTTTTACATATGCTTGAAGGCTTGTACATTCATTTTGTATGTAAACATTCCATGAAATTAGGGTTTTGATATAAACGTTAACGTATAATGCTTGTTTTGAAATAACGTTGTAAATGGTACGTTAAACGGATAACGTATTTGGTAAAAATGATATTAGAACACATACTTGACATATTAGGATGTTTACTTGATATAAACATAGATATAGTTGGCATTGGTAGGTTGCGTGGGCTCATTTAGTTTGCTATGTAAGTTATGTTACATAGTTGGAATGAATAAAGCAAAAAATTTCCCGTGAAAAAGTAGTATTTAGTATAATATAAGTGGAAATTACAGTGATGAAAATCGTGAGTTGTTACATACCCAACCTCTACAAGAAATCTAGTTCCCAAGATTTTGTTGAGTGTAGAGTTGAATTATTTGGAAATAGAAGATTCTTTGCTTCTACAAGTTTATGTCTGATGCCTAATTTGTTTTATTACAATTCTTAACACCTGACAGTTGCAAGGTCCTATGTGATGCAGTGTACACTTCCTACAGAGGGGATGAGGTCCATTATATCTACGGTTTCCATAAGTCTTGAATGGTTTTCCTGCCACTTCCATTTTGTGCGTGGTGGTAATTATTGTTACGGTTGTTATTGTTGTTGTTATGGTTATTTTGGTAGTTGTTGTTGTTGCGATCATTGGGGTAGTTATTGTTGTCACGATTATTAGGGTAGTTGTTCTCTTGATTATTGGGGTAGTTGTTGTTGTTGTTTCTTCTATCATTAAACTTTTGTTTGTGATCATTGGTTCCTTGCTCAGCATCGTGCTTTGTTGCCTGTCCATTAACCTATGGGTTATGGTAATGCTTTCCAAGTTTGAGGCTTTTTGAAGCTGGTTAAATTTCCTTCAATACTAATGGGTAATACCCCGATGATATGCTTCCATTAGTTTCTCAGTGTTTGGTACCATATCTTGGACATTGATGATAATTCATTGGAATCTTCTAGCCATAAAGTCTTGAGATCATTTTACTTCTCACAACCAAGTTGTAAAAATTCATCTTCCATTTTCTGACTTCAGTTCGAGGGGCAATATTTTTGGTCAGAGCCTTTTCAATTCGTCAGGAATTCTCTTGTTGGCTTGCTCTATTCATCTAGGTTTTATTTTGGCATAGGAATTTCCACCAGTACAGGCATCCTTGGTGAGAGTACCAGTAGCAAATTTCACTTTGTAGTCCTCGATACAGTTGCTACGAGAAAATACTGATTCAGTTCGCTCAAACCAACGGATGAGACCAACAGCTCCTTCCATACCATTAAAGTAGAAAGGTTGGCAACTCATAAACTCATTGTAAGTACATTTTCTTGCAGCAAGAGTTTCTCTTGGCTCGGGGTTCCTATTTGTATTGTCAGTATTTGCCATGTTAGCAGCTTGTGCTTCCAGAGCAGCAGCAACACTGTCAGCAACTAGTTGCCGGATGACAGCCTGAGTCATAGCTGGTGCTGCAGATGTTGATGTTCTTTTGGGAGGCATTCTATCAATATATACAAGACAACATACAATAAGAATCCATAATATGATATAGTCATATCACAAGTTAAGGTATGAAAATTCTCATTATTATACAAAGACTTGTGATCATTCTTTGATATCACATTGCAGGATATAACGGAGAATTTTAGAATTTAAGACTTCCAGAGATAGACACGGAGATAATGGAATGAACAAATTCCAAACCGAAAGAAGTCTAGAAACTCATGATAATGATTAAATGAACCAAGAAAAGGAATTATTCGTACAAACGGATGAAAGAAAATTGTTCGTACGAATTCCATACACTTAAGCCCACTCAATTGCAAATCGTTATTGACATCCAAAGGCGTCCCAATCCATGTAAATAAGAATTTAGAAATTTATGGTTCGGTGATTTATAATTTCCTTATTCAAATAAAAAAGCGTCCTAATTCCTTTCAATAAGACAATTATAAATCATCCTATTCAAGCATCACCGGCACAAAACACGATATCAAAAAAATGTTGTGGTATGATTTTCTGAAATCATAAGAAGTAACGAGAAAAATAATGAGACGTTAATCAATCGCGTTGATACCCTTAAAACGACATGTTACGACGTGAAGATTTTGTTGTCGTATTCCAATTAACCGACATGATTAAATGCGATGGGTTACATGATGACTTATGCCACACATCCCGTGGTTGGATTCTAAAAAAAGCTGTAATGATAACGATTTAGTGGTCTGGTGGTCCTCCCTTGTGGTTCCTGAGCTTATGGATTATATCCAAAAAGACTTTTCATATCTGATTGGTGGCGAACCTGGACATCCTCGATAGTTAGTTCTAAAATAGAAATTCTGAGCAAGAGCAATCTTGTCATTATGTCCCATTTTCTTTCTCTGAAGTCTAGCAATCTGAGCACGGGCTTCTTGAAGTTCGGTCTTTAGTTGGTTAAAATATCGCTGTATGATTACTCGACC
>BQNB010062911.1:10002-35894 GCA_026074375.1 Tanacetum coccineum
AAACTTGTCGTCTACTTGAAGGAAATGTTTGGAACAGGGAACTTACAATAATACAACGCCGCATTCTTCGAAGATTGAGGTTGTTTCGGTACTTCTGTAAGCCTTGCACCTCTATTGAGTAATGGTGGTCCTAGGCGCCAAGAAACCATAGGGGATACTATTACTCAAACTAGGTTTGAGAATGTGTCTAAACATTCCAATGATCCACTGCTCGCAAGAGGTAACACACTTCAAAGTGGTAAGGATAGTCTGAAACTTAATGAATTGATGGAATTATGTACCAATTTACAAACAAGAGTTCTTCATTTGGAAAACACAAAGACCATACAAGCTGAAGAGATTGTTAGTTTAAAGAGGAGGGTCAAGAAGCTTGAACAGAAAAAGAGGTCAAGAACTCATGAGCTTAAAAGGTTATATAAAGTTGGTCTTACAGCCAGGGTATAATCCTCTAGAGATGAAGAAAGTTTGGGTGAGGATGCATCCAAATAGGGGAGGATAAAAGCTATTAATACTGATGAAGATATTACACTGGTTAATGATCAAGATGATGCTGATATGTTTGATGTGAATACTTTGACTGGTGATGAGATGTTAGTAGGACAAGAAGTTGCTAATAAAGATGTGAATTTAACTGTTGATGAAGTTACTTTGGCTCAAGAACTTGTAACTTTGAAAAGTGTAAAATCCAAGGTAAAAGGGGATGTTGTAGAAGAGCCAAGTGTACCAATTAGTACTGCTACAACTACAATAACTGCTACAATTTCAACTCCAAAGAAAGGAATTATCAAGACTGAGCTGGGTACATCTATAACAACAATTTCCTCACAACCATCACTGGCAAAAGTTTAGGACAAAGGCAAAGAGAAAATGATAGAATCTGAGATACCTTTGAAGAAGAAAGATCAAATCAGTTTTGATGAACAAGAAGCAATCAGATTACAAGCTAAGTTTGATGAAGATGAGAGAATTGCAAGGGAGAAAGATGAAGCCAATGTATCCTTGACTAAAGAATGGGATGATATTCAGGCTAAGGTTGACGCTAATTACCAGTTGGCTCAAAGACTACAAGCTGAAGAACAAGGGTAGTTCACAACTAAACAAAAAGCCACACTGTTTAAAGAACTCCTAGAGAAAAGAAGAAAGCACTTTGCAGCTAAAAGAGTAGAAGATAATATGAACAAACCACCAACCAAAGCTCAACTGGAAAAAGACCATGATTACCTACCTTAAGAACATAGAAGGTTGGAAGCACAAAGACTTGAAATCTAAAGATTTTGATTCTATCAAAGAATTTTTTGACAAAGCTTTCAAAAGGGTGAACATGTTTGTGGATTATAGAACAAACTTGGTGGAAGGTAGTTCAAAGAGAGCAGGAGATAAGCTAGAACAAGAGGCCACTAAAAAGCAAAAGGTGGATGATGTTCAAGAAACAGCTAAAGAGAATGATGATCAAGAAGCAACTAAGATTAAAGAGCTCATGAAAATTGATCTTGATGAAGAGGAAGTAGCAATTGATGCTATTCCTTTGGCTACTAAGCCTCCAACCATTATTGACTGAAAGATTCATAAAGAAAGAAAGAAAAACTATTACCAGATCATCAAAGCTGATGGAAGTTTAAAGATGTACTTAGTCTTCAGTCATATGCTCAAAAGCTTTGACAAGGAAGATTTTGAAACTCTATGGAAATTGGTAAAAGCTAAATATAGATCAACAAGACCAGTAGAGGACTTAGATTTGATTCTATGGGGAGATTTAAAGACAATGTTTAAACCACATATTGAAGATAGAGTCTGGAGGAATCAACATGATTACAGAGTGTTGGATTAGAAACTATATGACTCCTGTGGAGTTCATTCCTTAAGGATGCAACATATGCACATTCACATGCTGGTAGAAAAGAGATATCCCCTTACACATGCTACAATTACTAATATGTTAAACAAGAAGCTTCAATGTGATCATTTCAGTGAAATGGCATATCAGCTTCTTAATCTTCTCACAAAACAGCTTATGAATCAAGGAAGTGTTTGTAAGCATCCTCCTGGTGATTAATGAAGCTTTGAATGAAGAAACTTGATGATTTTGGAGATAAATATCAAGTTTAGGGGAGGATTGTTGGGATTAAAAGCTTCTTGATGCTGTTTGGAATTACTACTATTCTTATTGATGTTAATGCTGCTTAGTCAAAGTTAGTGCCGCTGGAGAACTTCAATGAAAATTATTCTAAGTGTTTAAGACTACTGGTGAAGTTACAACTGTCAGTAAAAAGTTACTACTGCTAAAGAAAGTTACTACTGCTAGAGAAAGTTACTACTGCTAGTGGAAGTTAAGACTGCTTAGAGACTTAGAAGAAAAACTGCTAAGTAGTTACTACTGCTAGTACAAAAGTTACTACTGCTAGTACAAAGTTAATGCCACTAAAGCAGTTAATGTTGCTAGTGAAGCAGTTAGTACTGCTGAGTTAGTTAGTACTGCTTATGTGATTTGTATGAGATATTTTGGTAAAAGATATGTATAAGTTATTTATTTAGAAGATTATGATTACTTAGGAAAGTATTGTAAGCCGTTTAGGACTCCTTGGTGTATAAAAGGAGGTCCGAGGGCATAGAGTTAAATGTATTAGAATCAAACCCAAACGAGTCATTCATAACATTATCATAGCTTCAAGGTCTTTGTAACCCTAATACTTTGAGAGTATTCGTATTATTTACCTAATAATATTGGAGCTTTTATGTTTTGTTGAATTATATGTTCATTATGTTTTACCTTTTCATTGAAAATTCTTCTTATTAAAGATTAGATTCCACATAATCTTTAACATAATCTTTAATACATTCACACAAAGTTTCTACTATAGTTGTGTTAGATTTATCTAATATAAGTAAACCTTAAACAAGCTTAAGGAATTCGATCTATAGAAGTGTTGAAGTGGGACCAACACATATCAAGACTCTCAAGGATTCATTGATGTCGACAATAATGGGAGAAACAGGTTGATGCGATCAGATGAACTCTATAAGTTTAGTGATAGGACATTATCTGGGCTTCGAACTTCGTTGGATGACATAACAAAGAATATCTGAATTGAGTACCTGCTAAAGAGAAGATGGAGTACATTGGAAAAGAAAAGAGCTAATATCATGATCAAGGCGATTGACAAGCAGCTGAAAGAAAGAAGGATGATGAGGAGCCTCAAAAAGTTTATTGGTGGGAGACACTATGGAACTGACCTTCGGCTACTTCAACGAACAATATGAATTTGTCATATTGTGTTCGTCATCATAAGGTCATTTCGTATATTTTATAAACTTGTGAATATGTATATATGTAGTGTAGACTTAACAATTAGGCATATATAGTGTTTGAGTATGAATTTTCAAGAATTTCTTAGTAAATTCAAAATTTTACAAATTAACATACTCAAACACCATATAATTCCCTCATAATTTGAGGGGGGGATTAAAATGTTCCAATAATTGGCTTGTTAATAATTGGACATTTTTTCCCCGAAACCATGAATATTTGAATAAATTGATATCAAAAATATCAAGAGATTTGACATTTTTGATAAAGGGAGAAAATGTAATTAAAATATATGGCTAATAATGTTATTTTTTTGATCTCAGGTGTAAGCTTTCCCATATATGTGCTAAACTCTTTTGATTAATCGATGCACATATGAAGAGGGAGCAAATGGTTAAGTGATAGCTGAAATGTGGAAGTACCAAAGACCGACCATTTAAATTACTGTATTAGAGTTATAAGGTGGTTAAGTTTAGGTATCCATTCCCATGATCCAGCCAGAACCGGAGGGATCTACCCAGAGATATTCCACTAGATAGTGTAGAAGTCCTTAGGTATGAAAAAAAGGAGTAAAGTGAGATTAAGAGAAAAAATACCGACTGAGATAGGGCTAGTACTGGAACAAACCCAACAAGGTACTAGTTATGAAGTCTCGGTAAGCGCTGAAGGGGTTGAAGAATTAAAAAGAAAAGTTAAGATAAAGGGTGAAAAGAAAGAAGCCCTCCTTACACTTAGGCAGAAACCGAGTCAATACATTTCTAGAATCACAAAGATGATTGCTGACATTGAAGACTGAACAATCAAGGAACCTAGTGATGCAATGCACAACCCTTCCTAGCCACTCAGAATCTCTCAAAACATTTCTGTTTCATTTCTCACGAAGATTATACGCATTTCTATTATCTTTCTCACTCCAAGTTAGTTGGTATTGAAAAGGTGGCATTCTGCTCCAGCCTCCGATCACTAAAACTAAAGAGCACTATTGAGTCTAGAGCCAAAAGAGATCATTAATAAATCTCATTAGGACACTTGGTCAAAATATGCTTGCTAATTCATACAATGTAAAAAACAAGAAATATTATAAAAGAACCAACGCATTTTCCTTGGATTCTGCCAGAATAGATCAAAGTTGAACTTAAGTAGTCACAGTGAAGATGGAAATCCTGCTTGAGCCAACATCAAACAAGCTCTTGGTAGGTGACTTGTGAGATCCTATACGGATCGAACTTGTGATACTGGATATCGATTCGGTCCAGCTTATGAATTGACGAATGAATTTTAAAAAAGATAAAACTGTTGGTGTGTCATAAAACCGTTTGCATTTTGACACACCGACTGATTTTCTAAATCGATTTTCAATCTTGTGTCCATGGGAAGCCTCACAAGGGTATCTGGACATAGAGGAAAGCTTAGCACACGAATTTGTCGCTTTAATCCGGGAAGATAGTAACTTACCGTTCACCTCTTACCGGTGTGGTCTGCTTTGAGACACAACTGGTAATAAGAACGGAGTGTGCAGTTGCGTAAACCTTATCAAGGAGATTCTTCAAATTTCTACCTGATCACACACAAAGGCAGTATTTAATGACTGAATAACGGGGAACCGTGTTTTAACGAACCGTGCACGACCTAATGACGAAAGCCACTTTCATCTATATATGTTGTTTATCACTAACCCATTTATGCAGATTTCTTAACGATTGTAACATTTCGTATTTTCAGGTCATTTACGACGTCATATATTTCACTAATTATTTTTTTTTCTCGTACGCGATCGCTTTAGAAATTTGATGATAGTTAATTTATCAATCGCGTTACGTTAAAAAAAATTAGTCGTTTATCGTAATCGACAACCAACGAATTAAAGTTTTCATCAGCAAGCAATATATTATTTTTATGAAATTAAATAATAACTTTTTATATTTTAATTTTTATTAGTTGCGTACGACGTTTACGTTTCACAATAAAATACGTTTAAGCATAACCCGGGAAATCCCTTATACACTTTTTTAAAACCCTAAAGATTATTTATTAGATAATTTCTATAGATATTTATCTAAACTATCTCTTATTATATTTCCTTAACTTACCTTATGTTAGAACTTAAACCTAAGGGATCCTTCACCATGGTTAGCTCCTAAAAAGGACTTAACTAGCAATTTAAACACACATAACACATTCCAAAGTGTAATCAAAAACAATCTCTCCCATTTTACTCTTGGAATCCACGGCTCAAAAACACCCCTTTACACAATCCATATAAATATTTTCTACCAATTATACAAACCATACACTACATCATTCCCCAAAGACCTTCTAAATGTGTTGCAAAGCATTGGTAACCATTTACAATTGTTGAAGCAAAGAATGGACGATTAGGGTTTCAACCTAATCTAGGTTTTCATACTTGCAACTTTGATTTATATTGATCCAAACAAGGGTATTTGATTGTGTTTTGGTCATCTATACTACATATCATGTAAGGTCATCTAAGACTCTTTATTGTATTCATACTATGGATTTTATGTGTTTCATATGTTTTATTTAGCCTAAATCACCATTCATGTTTTCTTTAATGGTTTTTTGATTAAAAGTGAGATTAGAACACTTGTTATCTTGAACACTTGGGCAAACCATGACCTAATGGACCTAATATATGTAAGACATAAGAATATGTAAGTTCAATGTGATAGTAACAAAGTGGAAGCTAAAAAGTTCAAAAAACAAGTTTTAAACACTTTTATAAATTTAACTTATGAGGGGGCTGTTTGTATTCTAAAAATTACAATTATTTTTAACTTTTATAAAATACTACATGTCACAAGGATCGAGGGGTCATAAAGAACTCGAAAAACCGATTAATAACGAAGAAGATACACTATTTACAAGTTTACGATAGTTAATACTTTTATAAAAATATTTTTATAAAGTTACTTATTCATAGGGAAGACAACTTATACTTTTGTAAACAATAAATAATATGATAAAAACTTTTAAATTTCGAGATTCGGGCGTGCTCGAAGAATCGCTAAAAACAGAGCTAGTAAGAATAAGATACGACTAAAACGGTTTTACGTTAATTAATATAAAAACGATTTTATAGCTGTTTATAACAGTAAAATCACTATCACAACAGAATCATGGATGAAAACCTAAAAATGTGATTTTATGATCACTCGTCTTACTACGAAAGCGTGGGCATAAGAAACGCGAGAAACGGACTAAAAACGACGAAGTTATGTCATTTTTGCTAAAAGGCGTAATTATAAACGTTTTTACCTTATAAATATGATTTCGCTAAAACGATTAAAAAAAAAAAAAAAAAAGAATGGTGATATAGCAATGATAGATAAATATGTGTTATTAGTTATCAAAGTTGCTATAGGATTACTAGGAAATATCATAATTGGGCCCTCTTCGATGACGTATTGACGAGTTAGTGGGGGATTTACTATTTAAAGTAGCCTAATTCGGATCTACCCAGAGATATTCCACTAGATAGTGTAGAAGTCCTTAGGTATGAAAAAAGGAGTAAAGTGAGATTAAGAGAAAAGTGTCGACTGAGATGGAGCTAGTACTGAAACAAACCCAACAAGGTACTAGTTATGAAGTCTCAGTAAGCGCTAAAGGGGTTGAAGAATTAAAAAGAAAAGTTAAGATAAAGGGTGAAAAGAAAGAATCCATCCTTACACATAGGCAGAAACCGGGTCAATACATTTGCTGTCTAGAACACAAAGATGATTTCTGACATTGAAGACTGACATCATAGACCCAGTGATGCAATTCAGAACCCTCCCTAGACACTCAGAATCTCTCAAAAGATTTATGTTTCATTTCTCACGTAGATTACACGCATTTCTATCAACATTTTCACTCCGAGTTAGATGGTATTGAAAAGGTGGTAGTCTGCTCTAGCCTTTGATCACTAAAACCAAAGTGCACTATTAAGTCTAGAGCCAAAAGAGATCACCATAAATCTCATTAGGACACTTGTCAAAATTATGCTTGCTAGTTCACACAATGTGAAAAAAAAGAAATATGTATAAAGAGTCCAACGCATTATCCTTGTGATTTTGCAAGAACATCCAAGTGATACTTAAGTATTCATAGTAAAGATGGAAATCCTGCTTGAGCCAACATTAAACAAGCTCTTGGTAGGTGACTTATGACATCCTATACAGATCAAACTTGTAATACTGGATATCGATTCGGTCCAGCTTATGAATTGATGAATGAATTTTGAAAAAGATAAAACTGTTGTTGTGTCATAAAAAACCGTTTGCATTTTGACACACCGATTGATTTTCTAAATCGATTTTCAATCTTATGTCCATGGGAAGCCTCACAAGGGTATCTAGATATAGGAAAGCTGAAAACGAATAGACGGCTTAATCAGGATGATAGTAACTTACCGGTTCACTCTTACTGTGTTGTTTTCTTTGAGACGCTCCGGTAATAAGAACGGCTAGTGCAGCTGCGAAACCCTATCAAGGAGATTCTTCAGAATTTTACCTGATCACAGGCAGTATTTATACTGAGTAACGGGGAACCGTGGTTGTTACAACCGAATTCGACGTAGTGACAAAGCCACTTTCGTCCATATATGTTGTTCATCACTAACCCATTTATGCAGATTTCCTAATGATGGTAGCAGTTTCCTGATGACAAGTCAAAGCCAATACCATATGCTCATAATCGACAGACATATATAAAGACATCATGAAAGATCAAGTACATGTTTCAAGAATTCCGCTACTCTGATACCGTACGTCTTTCTTGAAGTGACAAAGTATTAAGTTGATACCGTACGTCCTCCATAAAGTGACGATGTGTTAAAGTGAAAGAATATCAAGAAATATGGTTACACACATTTTCAACATCAAGCACAGTATGAGCATGTTGGTCTAGAAGTCACAAGATCACAAGAAGGAAAAAGATCACAAGATGATGATAAGAGATTATGCTTAGTTGATGATCTCAAAGAAGTTCTAAATCACATTCATATCAAGTCAAAGATACAAGTCAAAGCCTGAAGTCAATGATCGCTACATCAATTAATAAGTTAAAGACTGAAGTTAGAGACTACGAGCTCAAGACTAAAGTCAAAGCATAGTATGCTAGGTTTAAGTTTTTGTAAATTGGAGTAACCTCCCTTAGGGGGAGATTGTTAAGAATATGAAAAGTATCGGTCACTTCCGATATAGATAGTCGTAGCTCGTAGATTAATCATATGTAATGTTACTAAGCTAATCAGGCCAAAGACACATGGAAAGCCCATGACTAAGCCCATGACCGGTTATAGCTTGTTAAGAATACATGGTTGTTCATTTTCTCACATAGTAATCTTATTGTTCTATTCGTTGTTTCTATCTCTAAGTGTTCATCCAACCACCTCTTTCTCTCTCTAAAACCCTAAACGAATCCATCACTATATGTGTTAAGATATTTTACATGTTTAAAACAAGTGGGGGAGCTCGCGCTCTACTGCGAGACGTTTAGTGGGCGTCATTCTAAGTTACTCGTGATTTTTGTTGGCGTTGTGACGTCGTTGTTGATGTCGGTTTGGGTGTCGTTGTTTTCATGTTTTGATTTTTGGAAGCAACAACTATTTTTTTGATAATGTTCGTACATTTTAACAAATGAAATGAAACGAATGAATTTGATTACTTAATGGAGAAGGGGTCGAACTATCTACGATGGTGGCCGTGGTCGAGGAAACGAAGAGAAGAGTGGCGATTAATAAAATTGCAAGGGCAAGATTGTTTATTTTACTGAATAATGTTATATATGGACTGATTTATGTGTAGTGTGAAATGTGTGAGATAACATATTGTGTAGTTTAGCTAAAGTTATATTTCAGTTTCAAATTAAAATCAAGTAGTAAAGTGATTAATGAAACTTGATAGTTTCTGAAATGGTAATACAATTTGAGTATAAAACATGTTGCATAGTTTGTCTCTTTTTGGTGTGAGGGAAACACATGTATATTTGTTTTGATTTCACACTGAAAGGGTGCATGGGGTGTTGGATTGAGTTTTGCTAGCACAGATTTTAAGTAACTGTATTTTTAAAACAAAACTTAGTGAAATCTATTGTGATTTGATCATGCAATTTGATTTTTTCACCTTGCTTTGTCCATTTTTACTATAAGTGGACAACAAATGTCATATCTAGCTTTGTGTTGATTGCACACTGGAAAAGAGCATGTGGTTATGCCATAAAAGACAAACGGCTAGCTAACAAAAGTAAAGCCCTTTTTGCTATAAGTGGAGAGCGGATGTGTCATGTATGCAGTGCAAATGTGGCTTCTAGTTGTTGTTGCATGAGACATTGTGTTGCTTTTGTTTTTATTGCATTCTGGAAGAGAGCATGCGGTCATGCTATAAAGTACAAATTGCTCCCTTAGAAAGTGATCCCATAATCAAAAAATATAAGTAATCATAATCATTCTATTAATCTGCGTGAGTTATTAGTGATTATGTATCAATTCTGTAATATGTAAGCCTAGAAAAAATTTTAATTATACAGAAACTTGTTGTTGCAGTCCCATCATAATAGACAAAATGGTTACTTTCAAATGCTAGATTAAACACACCCAAACAAAGATTTAGTAACAAACATCAAGGTCTTGTGTGCATTGTGATGTGTAGGGATAAGAAGAAGTGTGGGTAATAGAGTAGCAATTTGCTCTTAACTGTTGTATTTAGAAAAGATATGATACCTGACAATATTTTTTGTTTAAGATTGGTATAGACAAATGGTAATAGTGAAAGTAAAAATTGTGCATGTGCAACAATGTGAGCTCTTTTTGGGTAATGTGTAAATAATTGTTGGTATTATTGAAGAGGCTTTGTGCTGCCTCTATTTAAAGGGTGCTAGGAGACTGTGTTGTGCATTCAGAGTTAAAGCAAGATAACAAATGGCAACGTTACCAAGATGCGATGAGCTACATCAAACTGTCAATTCACCAGAATGGGAGGATATGTTTATACTCTACTGTCGCAGAGCTATCAGTGAAGATTTGAGGTTAGCAAGAGAGATCAACGGGTTATGTGCTGGTCTTATTGTGATTATTAAAGAGAGGGATAATTTCATTGATGAACTGGACATTTTAGGGGACAGGTTTGTACCAAGTAAGATGGTTGAGTTTCCGAAAGAGACTCAGAGTAAAGATACAGAAAAGTTAATGAATGTCACACCCCGCCAAGGCGGAAACACGAGGCGTAACATCATGGATATCATCACAACATAATGGTGTCAACAATAGAGAAACACTAAATGCATAACTAAGTAATAAAGACACAATGTGTCATGACAATACCGAAAACCAAAAGAACGACATCTTGTATTAATGAAAAAGGTTCTCACCAATACAAGAACAATATCTCACGAACATAAAAAAATCAAATAACATTCAACAAAATCTATGCAATAAACATAAACAAACTCAGGAGCGAACTTCAATGCAATCCTAGCGGTCATTCTAGCCACCTCGCTTAACCTCAGTATTCTCATGAAGCTCACCTGAAAATGATGCTTAAAAACATCAACACAATGGTTGGTGAGAGTCATAGGTTTAAGACACGCAAAACAAACCTTTAAATCCAATTACTGTGATAAATAAAACATAACATAGCAGGACATACAACATACTATCATACAAGCTAACATGCAATCACATCAATCCACATTGAGACATTCACGCTCAATTGTCACAAACATAGAAACAAAACGTACAACAATCCACATAAACAAGACGATCACGCTCACTATCAACAATCCACAACAATGAGACGGTCCAACTCACTACTAACAATCCAACGCAATGAGACGGTCACGCTCACTACTAACAATCCACAGCAATGAGACGGTCACGCTCACTACTAACAATCCACAACAATGAGACGGTCACGCTCACAACTAATAATCCACCAATGCCTTGAGACGGTCACGCTCAAGCACAACATTCCATATCACATTAGCAAGTAGCACATAACATACAATTGTAAATAGGTAAGAAGCACTACCCTCTAACGGAATCACACAAGCATATCACAACAACATTAAGGATATCACCTATTAATAACCACCATTAATCTGTTCATGCCTCAAGTTAAAACCACATTATTCGCTACGATTTAAAACATCCAAAAACATCTTTGCATCATTTCCATCCCAATGTAAAACATTAAAAGTGAGACTATGAACTCACCTGATGCTCAGCTTCCCAAAAGAATCCAACAAAAGCTTCACAAACTCTTCACGGATAATCTAAACAATTAAGCACACAATAAGCTACCATCAATTAGGCATTCACCCTAATATGATGACGATTTCTAAGCTTTCTACACATAGGTCTATACATGATTTAAAATTCCCATTTTCAACTACTACTATGCCTTTTACATTCAATGCTACTCTTTAAAAATTTTTGGTTTTGAGCAGAATTTTATACTCAGTACACGTCCTAAACGTACACCTTAAACACTTCCACAATTCAAACCAAATTATCATGATACATATATGTCCTATGAACCTCGCATAGCTCTCCCAAAGCCATTACCCTTTTACAAATACCTTTTAGAAATTCATTAATCCAAAGTTTCAAGAATTCGTCCAGAATCTAACCCCATAAAAGTATGATGTTAGATAAACCAAACTTAAACTTTTATAAACCTAATTAGAAAAAATTTCTGGGGTCACAACAATATATAAACTAACTTCACTGTGATTTAGAGCCTCTAACTAGATGTCTAAGTATTTTTAGAAAAATCAAAACCAAAACTAAAATTCGTCACTGTTTTACACACTGATTTTGTAACGACCTTTTGACACACTTCCCGACTATAAAAACTCCCGAGGCTAACTTTTCTGGAAAGTAGACTCTCTGAGGTTATCTGCAGTATGTTGTAATTTGTTTATTTGAATTTTTATGAATGAGCTATGCTCGTTACAAAACTGCCTAACTTTCTGCAGTGAATTAAACAACTAATTCGGGCGATCTAGACCCTAACACATGATCAAATCTTGTAACCAATTAAACTAATGATTAAAAAATCATTATAACATTATAAACTTCCAGAAAAATAGGACTCTTAATATATATATCTTGTCATTCACATTGTGTGACATAGCAAGCATAATTTTGACAAGTACCCTAATGAGATTTATGGATGATCTCTTTTGGCTCTACACTCAATAGTGCACTTTGGTTTTAGTGATCGAAGGATAGAGCAGACTACCACCTTTTCAATACCAAATCGGAGTGAGAAAGTTGATAGAAATGCGTGTAATCTCTGTGAGAAATGAAACAGAAATCTTTTGAGAGATTCTAAGTGGCTAGGAAGGGTTGTGAATTGCATCACTGGGTCTATGATGTCAGTCTTCAATGTCAGCAATCATCTTTGTGATTCATGACAGCAGATGTACTGACCCGATTTCTGCCTAGGTGTAAGGAGGGCTTCTTTCTTTTCACCCTTTATCTTAACTTTTCTTTTTAATTCTTTAACCCCTTCAATGCTTACCGAGACTTCATAACTAGTACCTTGTTGGGTTTGTTCCAGTACTAGCTCTATCTCAGTCGACACTTTTCCCTTATTGTCACTTTTACACCTTTTTTCATACATAAGGACTACTACACTATCTAGTGGAATATCCCTGGGTAGATCCCTCCGGTTTTGGCTGGATCATGGGAATGGATACCTAAACTTAACCACCTTATAACTCCAATGTAGTATTATAAATGGTCGGTCTTTGGTACTTCCACATTTCAGCCATCACTTAACCATTTGCTCCCCCTTCATATGTGCATTGATTATTCGAAAGAGTTTAGCACATATGTGGGAAAGCATACACTTGAGATCATAAAAATCACATTATTAGCCATATATTTTAATCACTTTTTCTCCCCCTATCAAAAATGTTAAATCTTTTAATATTTTGGATATTAATTGATAAAATATATATGCATTTTGGGGAGAAAAATGTCCAATTATTAACAAGCCGATAATTGGAACATATTAATGTTCCCCCTCGAATTATGAGGGTATTATATGGTGTTTGAGTATGTTAATTTGAAATTTTTTGAATTTACTAAGAAATTCTTGAAAATTCATACTTAAACACTATATATGCCTACTTTTTACGTCTACACTACATATATACATATACACAAGTTTATGAAATATTCAAAATGAACTTATGATGACGAACACAATATGACGAAGTCATATTGTTCTTTGAAGTAGCCTGAGGTCAGTTTCATAGTCCTGTCCACCAACAAAATTTTCTAGACTCCTCACCATCCTTCTTTCTTTCAGCTACTTGTCAATTGCCTTGTTCATGATGTTAGCTCTTTTCTTTTTCAACGGACTCCATCTTCTCTTTGGCAGGTACTCTATTCGGGTATTCTTTTTTTATGTCATCCAGCGATGTTCAAAGCCTAGTTAATGTCCTATCACTAAACTTGTAGAGTTCATCTGATCGCATCAACCTGTTTCTCCCATTGTTGTCGACATAAATGAATCCTTGAGGGTCTTGATATGGAGTGTATGGGTCTCTTTTCCTGATGCCGGATATGGTAGTTTGTGGCCTGGTGACGTTGATCTTTTTCTGGTAACTTTTAACTCCTAGTTGAAGATTTTTGACTCGCTTCTAAATAACCAAGCTTCTAGTGAACATTCTTAATGCTATCGCGAAGTCGGAAACGTCACCACCCAAGAGATTTATAAGTCGATTTTGAACAACAATGAGAAGCATGTCTTTGATGTCATTGATACGAAGACGTGGAAAGCCGCCTTCCTTGAATCTGTAAAGGATGTTATCGACTCTTCTTACAACAATCTCTTTCAGATACCCATACCCATGTTTCCTCATTACCTCGACCCGAGTTACTGCCAGAATACGTTTTGTAGAATATACATCATGTCTTGATTGCAGGCCTCGTGCATATGCATAAAAGGTCTTACGTTGTTCTCTCCAATGAGAAATACCACATAGTGCATGTAAATCATAGATGAATTTAATCGGAACCCATATATTTGGAACCATGTCTTCAATGCCTACAAGATCATATTGAGCAGCCTTTGTCTTTGTGAGAGAAGTCGTGTAGGTCATAGTCGAAATACCTCCTTGCAGATACTTGAGATTGTTGTTGAAGAAGTAATCAACAAGTACTTTTTGAGGATTTCTACTCATAACTAAAGATATGGGTTTGGTAAGATCAAATGGATAGTCACCGCCTTCTGGATTCTCCCAATCAAGTTTTTCTGAAAGAGCCTTGTAGCATTCTTCAAAATCATATTCCAACTCAACATAATTAGAACGTGTGCCTTTGAGAAGTCTGAATGCTAATCCTAACAGTGTTTCTTAAGTAAGATTATTGATTTTTAGGCCGTTTATAATGAATGCAGAGAAGTCTATTAGACTGCTCATCAATTCATCAAAGGTCTTTGATGGTTTTTCAGCAGAAGATGCAAGAGTCATTAACCAGCTTTGATTTTGTCCTTGTTGAGAAGTCTTGCCAACATTCCAATCAGGATCAGTAGGTTCTTGAGGTTGTGAAGGTTTGGTGAACCAGTCACGTTTCGATGCAACCTTTTCATTGGGTTATTCATCATCATTACCCAGGTTCTCCTCTTGATCTTGTGGCATATCCGAGTCTCTAACCTTAAACTCTGGTTCCTCTGACTGAACAGACTTTCTAGAAGATTTTGATTGAGACTTGTCGCCTTTGGATGAGCCAGATTGTGATTCTTTAGATTTAGGACCTGTTGCTGGTGCTGCATCCTTGCTAGTCTTCCTCTTTTTTAACCCTCGGTGTGATCCAGTAGAGGGGTCTTCATCTTTATCTTTTCGGTTTCTCTTCAACGAATACACTCTACCATAAGTAGATAAGATAGTCTTGTCGAGATCATATGATTTTTTCAATCCTTCATAGCATTTTCTGTGTTCAGGAGCTGCCAGATAAGATTCACTTTTATCTATTTTGTCGATAAGAATCTTCTTCAACTTAAATTTTGTAAGTGTTGCAGCAGCCTCATATAACGATTGTGGTTGAGAAGACTCTTGGCTAGAATAGCGTCTTCAAGTGACTCTTTGACCATTTTTTGGATCACCAGGGGGGAAGTTAGATACTTCCTCTGGCAAAATCTGAGGCAGTTGATTTTGGACTTGCTCTGTGATCCTTGAAGTGAGTGATGTCGAAAGGAAGCTCATGAATTCATCTCTAGTTACTCCCAGCCTTGCATCTAGATGATCATCAACTAAAGCTGTCACTTGAGTGTACATAGGATCCTTTTTTAGCTCAGCAATTTCTTTTTCCAATGTTGTGACTATGTTGTTGAGTTGAAAGACTGATGCGAAATCAAGAAGTGTAGATAGAGGATTTGTAGCTTCAGTTGTTGGTGGTGTGGAAGTTGATTGTTTTGTTGGAGGAGTGAAGGATGGTAATGATTGTGGGATGACGGTAGAGAATACTGGTGAAGAATCAGAGATAACCGAGATAGGTATTGTAAATAGTGTAGGTGTCTGTTGGCTTGGTACTTCATGATGGACGTGAACATCCATTAGAGAAACAATTTCTGCATCCGTATGGGGGAATATCTGAAAAGTTTAAGAATTTAGCTGCCAAGTCAGATGAGTGAGAAGAGCTGGTAACTAGGACTTCGGTCTTCTGTGGAACAGTAGAAAGTGTCACATGAGCATCTTCTATGACTTGTACGATCTTCGGATTTTCATTCCCTTGTTGAACGTTAGTCATTGTAGCATCTGTACCCTCCTCTTGAACAAACCCTTTATCAGAATCAACTAGTTCATTCAGCCGTATATCCACATCATTGTATAGCTGACTGGTAGTGTAATCCATCTCTTCATCTTCATCACCTTCTGCTTTATCAGTAAACTTTGTTTTCACAGATCAGAACCTAAATAACCATTTCTCAGATTTGCGGAACCGCCTACGTACTACAGAGTACTTTTCCTCGTGAGATCTCTAACTTTATCCGTGTGAGCATCGAACAACCAACACACACTCGATGTACACATAGAGCTCAGCAGACACTGCTATGACTTGTAATCGATCTTCGATTTTTCAATTCCCTTGTTGAACTTTTTAAAAGGGTTTCTGATGTGAAATGGGATTCAGTTAATGAGCATTGTGTATCAATTGTAGAAGCTGGTGACCCTCTGCTCATGAACAAGTAGAAAATTTTAAGAACTGCAATATTAGTCTTCGAGAGAGCGCCGTGCGAAGAGCGCGACGAGAGCATTTATACTTTGCGACTGGTATCTGTAATTCAATCTCATTCATCAGTCATCACCTTCTGGCTGTTACGGTCAGTTAGAGGAGGCCCACACTTTGTCCTCTTCATAATACAAATCAATTGGACGGGTTTAAAAAAGTGATGTTTCACCTTCACTGTCTTTCTTCAGTTCATCTCAGTTTTGAGCCTGATCAGATTCGGACCCTTACCTCATTCTACATCTGCTTTATCATGTTCAGAATTCGAGCAGCATACATTCAGGTCTGAGATTAGGTTTTGTCTTCATACACTGTCATTCTTGGTAGTGATCACTGCTTTCTACACACGGTTGACCTTGTTCGATTTGCCTGACATCTCATCATTATCCTCAAACATTCAAATCACTTAAGATGATTCTTCTATCTCTGTCACATCGGGGAACACTGGTTTAACACTATTCCTTCACGCGTTGGTAACAAAAGGTTTGATTCTTGGCAACGGACTTGGGAGTCAATTTTTGGTAACTGTAAGCTGGGAGGTCGCCTACGTAGAGAGAGAGGGGGGGGGGTCCTTGTGAAAAGCACAGATACTCTTCTTTTGTAATTCTTCAAATTAGCATTTCAGTTAACAGTGCGCGCGTTGAGATTACGCTATCAAAGTTACTCAAGTAGACATTCAACTTTTGCCTTCTTCCTTAGACACTGGTTTCACTCGGCGAAGAGTACTTAGAGAGACGACAGCGGGTGAGCAATAGCCTAGCGCGCCGTGCTTCATGGAAGAGCTTGTAGTAGTCCATACAGGGTACATGGAGATATTTAATATAGGGGTAGTTAAATAAGACTGTGGGATATTTATCTTTTAATAACTAGGATAGGTAGTGCTGTATGTTAGGTTGCACACACACAAGTTTTAAGAGACGTGATTGGTGCGCGTTTGACTCTTCGAATCTGTGGTAGAAGACAAGGTCTTAATATTGATTATTTGGTTCGAACTTGGAGACAGAGGGAGTTACTAATGATCGAGACAGTGTTTCGGTTAGTACTCTATGAGTGAGTCACAGACAGGAGATTGTCACACGAGTAGAATAATGAGTTGTAGGTGGAGTGTAGTGATGAGTGACACATGTAATATTTACAGGGAGTTGGTGTTTTTATTTTATAGGTGATGAAGATGTGGAGGTTGGGATGATGGAGGTATGCATCCTGATCTTATTTCTCTAGGAGAGTGTCTTGTCTTGAGTAAGGAAGTGATGAATGGTAACTTTGGTGAATCGAGGGTAGTACATCTTCTCTTGCTTTTTGTAGGCTTTGTTGTCAATCTGGTAAATGAAGTCTTCCCAAAGTAGTTCAACATAGTCCACATTCTTCTGATGGTACATACCCCAAAGGATTTGTGCTCTGGAAAGACAAAGCTTATCAAGACCAGTTGTCTTTTCAGATAAACATTTGTTAATGAGAGCAGCAAAAGTTCTCCAGGGTTGATGCATCTGATCAACAACAACATCATTGAGTGAATGGATTTCCCCAGTGTGACCAAGATCTCTTAAGAAAGACATAATTTCTTCATTAGTAGGAAGTGCATTAAAGTCTTGACCTTGTACTCTAGGGCTGATCTTGAAGATATCGCTTAAGACTTCCAGATTGAGTTTGAATCTCTTCCTTTTGTCCATCTTGAGCCTGTAGAAAGTGTCATGCTTGTAAACAGATTCCCAGAACTGATGCATGTAGACTTCTAGAACATCTGCAGTAATGAGAAATGCATAGTAGCATGGAGTGAGAGCCAGAGCATCCAGAACCACTTAAAATGTGGGCTTTCTTTGGATCTTTCCAGGATTGAGTCTTCTGTTGCATTTTCCAATGTCAAGTCTTTTCTCCTTTGGAACAAGTTCCAGATCAAGTTTGGTTTGTTGAGAAGTAATGGAAAACATGATTCTTAAGGTTTAAACGGAGGTTGAATTAGTTCTTGAAGGTCTTGACAAAAATCAACAATGGAGGAAGGGGAGCAAGTGTTCGTGTGTGTATAACAAACAGGGAAGGGGTGTTTTTGTTTTAACTCTCTTGGGTTTTGGCAAAAATGCCTCCTAAGGTTTACTAGAGCTTCCAATTTCTTAATAAACTTTACCTGAGGTTTAATTAAGTTTACCAATTAGCAAAACTAGCCCTTAAAGTTTAGATATCAAGATTAGCACTCACATTTTGCAGTACTACCCTTAAAGAATTAAACACATAACATATAAAGCCCAATTGAGTTAAACTAATTAACTCCCCTTTAATTGTTAACCCTTTATTATTTAAAATCTTTTTCTGATTATCACATGAATAATTATGAAGAAGATATTTGAAATTTTCTCCCCCTCAAACAATGACCCGTTTTCTATTTAAAGAGTTGTAGTCATTGTTTGAGTGGTCAAATATCTTTTGAAAATAATTTTTCTGATGAATTCCTGAAGATGATTATATTATTTTTGAAAATCAACACCCTGAAAAATAAGATATCTCTTATTTTGATGCATAAGCGCACTGACACGTACACTTATGGATTATAGGAAGCACGGGTTGTGATGCAAAGTAATCACAAGCCTTTGCATGGTCATAATGTAGACCATGCCCGAGAATAAATTCCCGTTGTGAGGCCAAGTTTTCTTTTTGAAATACTTGCCTTTAAGATGATGACCGGGTTGCTATCTGAAATAATAGCAAGCCATATTTGGCATGTTTTGAAAGCTTTTGAACTTCTGCTCGAACTTCATTTACAGCCTTGTATCATTATTGAATGACATTTCTAAGGCCGTAAATGTTATCGATTTTCAGAAGACATACCAGAGATACATATTTTTTTATTTTTCTGATTTTTTTATTTTTTATTTTCTTTTTGAAAAATTTATATAAAAGAAAAATATTTTTGTGTTTTTATGTTTTCTTATGTACATATGATACAGGATATGAGTTACCACCATCACTCATCCGTTTTCTTTTCCAGACGTTTGAACGTTTTCGGAGACATGCTTCTCATACCAAGCTTTTCGATCAAGAAGTTGAATCTTTCTCTTGGCAAGGGTTTGGTGAAGATGTCAGTCAGTTGGTATTCAGTCCGGACAAAGTATAGCTCCACGATTCCATTCTCCACTTGATCCTTTATAAAATAGTAGCGAACATCGATGTGCTTAGCTCGTGAGTGTTGAACATTGTTACAACATAAGGCAACCGCACTTTTGTTGTCGCAATACAGAGGAATCTTATTGAATTAAAAACCATTATCTGTTAGCTGTGAACGCATCCATAGGATTTGAGCACAACACCCAGATAAGGCAATATATTCAGCCTCTTTACTCGAGATGGCCGTGCACTTTTGCTTATTGGACGACCAGCTAACAAGTTTGTCACCTAAGAACTGAGCGCTTCCAGATGTACTACGTCTAGTGTCCTGACACCCCGTGTGGTCTGCATCTGCATATGCTGTTAGAGACATACCGGTATCCTTCGAGTACCAGAGACCCATGTTAATAGTTCCCTTAAGGTATCAAAAGATCCGTTTTACCGCTTGTAAGTGCTTTTCAGTAGGCTTTGCCTGATACCGAGCACATAAGCAGACTGCATAGATAAGGTCAGGTCTACTGGATGTAAGATACATAAGGGATCCAATCATGCCTCAAAAAAGTATAGCATCAAGTGGTGTCCCCTGTAGATCTTCATCCAGTTTATTCTTTTCAGCCATGGGTGTGTCGACAGTATCAGTATATAACAAACCATATTTTTTAACAATTTCAGAAGCATGTTTAGATTGGTTAATAAAGATGCCTCTAGGACTTTGAGAAAATTATAATCCTAAAAAGAATGACATTTGCCCCATCATTGACATCTTGAACTTAGTGGTCATCTTATTAGAAAACTCATTACACATGGCAATATTAGTGGATGCAAATATTATATCATCAACATAAATTTATACCAGTAATAGGTCATTCCCAGCATGTCGTGTAAAGAGTGTTGGATCAACTGCACCTTTGGAGAAATGTTGTGAGATTAGGAAGCTTGACAGCATGTCGTACCATGCACGTGGTGCTTGTTTGAGACCGTAGAGGGCCTTTTTTAGCTTGTACATATGCGATGGGTTGTCCTGGTCAACAAATCCTTCTGGTTGAGAAACGTAGACCTCTTCTTTGAGTTCGCCATTTAAGAAAGCCGTTTTGACGTCCATTTGGCAGATCATCATATTATTATGAGCGGCATTTGCTATGAAGATACGGATGGCCTCAATTCTAGCAACCGATGTAAATGATTCCTCGAAATCGATTCCCTCTTCTTGCCTGAATCCTTGAGCAACTAGTCTAGCCTTATTTTTTAGTACCCCGCCAAATTCATCCGTCTTGACCTTATAAATCCACTTTAGTTTGATCAATAACACTTTATCTGGACACGGCACCAATTCCCAAACTTGTAACCTTTCAAATTCATGAATTTCTTCTTGCATTGCATCGATCCGTGACGGTTCGGTCATTGCTTGTTTGAAGTTTTTTGGTTCTATAGAAGTTAGGATTCTGCAGTTTTCCCGTAGTTGCAAGTTAGAGACGTAGAAGACGAGTAGTTAACCACAAGGAGGACTTGTTGCGTTTTCTTATGGAACAAATTTTTAATATAATCGATTAAATTGGTTTATAATTTATCGATTGTTTATTTGTTCGTGATCGAGGTTTAGGGTTTCTAATTAAATTGATTTGCAAGAAGGTATTTTTTGGCAACAAGGGTTAAAGAATATGTCGTCGATAGCGAAGTTTGACGTCGAAAAATTCGACGGGTCTAATGACTTCGGGTTGTGGCGTGTGAAGATGCGGTGTTTATTAATTCAACATGGTTGGGAGGCTGCGTTAGATCCATTCCTGGAAACCATGGCGGACGCTGAAAAGACTGCGGCGTTGAAGACGGAATGTCCTAAGGGCAATGTCGTGTGGTTCAAGAAAGCACCCAGTAGCCTTACTTTGTGCTTGATAATAACAAGGTGTTGAGGGAAGTCAACAAAGAAGATTTTGCGGCGGATGTTTGGTTAAAGTTGGAAACTTTGTATATGACAAAGTCTTTAGCCAATAAATTGTACTTAAAGAAGAAGTTGTTCACTTTCTATATGGATTTAGGTAAGAAATTATCTAAACATGTAGATGAGTTTAATAAGTTGATCGGTGACTTGGCGAACATAGGCGTTGATATTGATGACAAAGATCAAGTACTCATGTTACTTACGTCATTACCATCTTCATATGATAACTTTGTGGAGACATTGCTTTATGGAAGAGAGTTGCTCCTTTGAAAGATTTTTGGGGGGGGTTTTTCTTGTACTAAGCCTCAATCACGGGAGGTTAAAAAGAGGACAGATGCAAAGGAATTGATGAGATTAGGGTTATATTAAGAGGAGTCGGATCATCGGGTAATCAAGGACGTGGTAAGTTCGCAATCGAAGTCGAAAGGTAAAGGAACTTATAAACTGAAGTGTTACATATGCTATTCTAAGGATTACCTAAAGAAAGACTATCCAAAAAGGAACAAGAAGAAATCAACTGGCTTTGTCAAGAAGAATGCGGGACAGGGTTTTGGTGTGCATTCTGAGGGTTATGACAATGGTGACTTGTTGATGGCGGTGAGTGAGGAGAGGTTCTTAGAGTGGATCATGGACTCTGGTGGCTCCTTTCACATGACGCCTAGGAGGGACTTCTTGTTTGACTTTAAGGAGTTTAATGGTGGTACGGTTTTGCTCGGTAATAATAGAGCATGTGCCATCATGGGGATAGGGAAGGTGAGAGTACAAATGAAAGATGGTTCAAGTTTTGTGCTTGAGAATGTGCGTTACATTCCCGAGTTGAAGAGAAATTTGATATCTTTGGGCACTCTGGATCGAGAGGGCTATACCGTGAAGTTGCAGAATGGAAGAGTAAAGGTGATCAAGGGTTCTTTGATGGTTTTGTCAGGAACTATGAAGGGAAATTGTGTGTACTCCTTGGATGGCTGGGCTGAATCGGGTGAAGCTAGTGTTGGTATACAAGAAAAGGAAAGTCTTGCACAGGTGTGGCATAAACGCCTGGGTCACATTAGTGAAGCAGGCTTGCATGAACTGGAAAAAGAGAGGTGCTTGGGAATAAAGGTCTAGGTAAGCTCGAATTCTGTGAAAATTATGTTCTTGGAAAATCGACCAGGGTGAGTTTTGGTCGAGGTCAGCACATGACAAAGGGAGTTATAGACTATGTCCATGCGGATCTCTGGGGTCCTTCCCGGGTGGAATCGATGAGTGGTTGCCGATACTTCTTATCGATTGTTGATGATTATTCGAGGAGGGTTTGGGTTCATTTTCTTAGACATAAGAATGAGGCGTTTAACAAGTTCAAGGAGTGAAAGTAGTTGGTGGAAAACCAGACAGGTACAAAACTGAAGAAACTAAGAACGGATAACGGTTTGGAGTTTTGTAATCAGGAATTTAATAACTTGTACAAGGAGAGCGGGATAGCAAGACATTTGACAGTTACAGGAACTCCTCAACAGACTGGTCTAGCTGAACGAATGAATCTGACGCTCTTAAACAAGGTTAGGTGTTTACTGATTTAGTCTGGTTTGCCAGATTCGTTCTGGGCAAAAGCAACGGTGACGGCAGCATATCCGATCAATAGGTCTCCATCTACAGCATTAGAGAAGAAAACACCTGTGTATTTATGGTCAGGACATCCAGTGAATTACGAGATGTTGAGGATATTTGGTTGCGTTGCTTATTCACACGTGAATCAAGGGAAGCTCAAGCCTAGCGCTATAAAATGCATATTCTTGGGGTATCCTGAGGGTGTGAAGGGATACAGATTATGGAGGTTAGATGATGTCAAACCAAAGATAATCATAAGCAGGGATGTGGTGTTTAATGAGAGCCTTATGTATAAGGATACTCTTAAGGGTGCTGGTGCTGCAGATTTTGGGAAGGAAGTTGAGTTTGAGGTGGAACTTCAAGGCAGTAGGATCGAACCAACTGTGGATCCTCATACTGGAGAAAATCTAGGGAATGAAGATGAGGAGCAAGATGAAGGGCTTCAACAACAGAATCTGGACAACTATGTTCTGGTGCGTGATAGAGCAAAAAGAACAACTACTATACCTGAAAGGTATAGGGATGAAGGTAATGTATCATTGTCTAGACCATCAGGGTCTAAGGTAGATGATATGGCGGCTTATGCATTTGCTATTGCTGAGGAAGAAGATACACATGAACCAATCACATTCCAAGAGGCGATTAATTCATCTGAAAAGGATGAGTGGGTTCGTGCTATAAAGGAGGAGATGAGTTCTTTAAAAAAGAATCATACTTGAGAGTTGGTCGATCAACCACCTGGTCAGAAGCTAATAAGCTGCAAGTGGTTGTATAAGATTAAAGAAGGGATTGAAGGCGTTCAGAAACCAAGATACAAAGCAAGGGTGGTAGCTCGGGGGTTTACACAACGAGCAGGGATTGACTATAATGAGGTATTTTCACCTGTGGTTTGACATACATCTATTAGGGTGATTCTCTCATTGACTGCTTGTGAAGATTACGAGTTGGAACAACTTGATGTGAAGACGGCGTTTTTGCATGGTAATCTTAAAGAAACCATTTATATGAGGCAGCCATCTGGTTTTGAAGAAGGAACGGGCAACAAGGTATGTTTGTTGAAGAAATCTCTTTATGGTCTTAAGCAGTCCCCAATGCAGTGATACAAACGGTTTGATGTGTATATGATCAGCAATGGGTTTAGCTGCAGCAGCTATGATAGTTGTGTTTACTTCAAGGAGTTTGCACCAGGTATGTACATATATCTATTATTGTATATAGATGATATGTTGATTGCTTGTAAAAGCAAGTCTGAAATTGAATATACCAAGGGACTACTGCGAAAAGAGTTTGATATGAAAGAACTGGGTCCAGCTAAGAAGATACTTGGTATGGAAATTGCCAGGGATAGGGGTAGCCGAACCCTGAAGGTGTCTCAGTTGGGATATGTGCAAAAAATTCTGAATAATTACAGAATGGATAATGGCAAGTCGGTCTCTATGCCATTGGGAGCACACTTCAAGGTATCTTTGAAGGATTGTCCGTTAAATGACTGGGATGTGGAAAGAATGAGTAAGGTCCCATATGCGAATGTTTCAGGTAGTTTAATGTACTTGATGGTGTGCACTAGACCGGATATTGCGTATGTTGTTAGCATTGTGAGCAGGTATTTGGCGAATCCTGGTAAAAACCACTGGGAGGCAGTGAAGTGGATTTTGAAGTACTTGAAGGGCACTGGTATGTGTTTAATTACACACACCTTTTACCTTTAAAAACAAGTTAAAATAACCAAAAACGGACTTAAAATGCCAAAAATATGCTTGTTTTGCTAATTGTGTTGTGCAGGAACGGATATCTAAGAAAAGGACGAAAAACGAAGCCAAAACGACAAAACCGGACACGGAATGGAAAAGCGTGGAAAAGACAAAGTCAAGACAAAGCCCAAGTGTGGAAAAGTCAACCAAAGTCAACCCCGACAAATCCAAAGTCAAAAAGTGAAGAAAAATAAGTTTAGGGGCTAAAATTGCCAAGTCCCTAACTTATTTGATCAAGGAAAATAAGAAAAATACTTGCAAGGGCCCATTCTGCCAAATCTCCAAAGATATACCACAAGGGCTAACCCTGCCAACCCTAGAAAGTTATACACCACAAGGACTTGTGGTGTAATAACTTATATAACCACGGGGGGTATTTTCTGTCAAATCCCCAAACTATCATAAACCAAGGACTGAAATTGCAAGGACAAGAATATACTTGAGGGGCCATTTTTGACAAAAACACAAACCCTCACCCCGTTTGAACTACTGTACATCTCTCCCATACATTTCCCGCCAAATCCTAAACCCCACATCCTATCAATGTCAACCTCGTTGACCACCCCCACATCCCTCCAAAACCATCACCATAACTAAACCCCACCCCCACATGGGTATGCCAAGCTGGCAATCCAAAAACCCACCAATTCGAATCAATGGTTGTTGTAACTTTGAGTGGGCACTACTCAAAACCAAGGGCTAGGATTGCTTTGTGTTTAAATACTCTCACAACAAACACAAACAGCTGTTTATGTGTCTACAAACTAGCACAACAAGTAAAGACAAGAAGAGAAGTGGAAACCCTAGCTCGTTTTCTATATAAAGCTTTTGTAAGCCCTTGAGGCAAAAGAGTTACAGTTAGTGTTAGTTTTTTAAGTGTGTAATTTTAGTTCAGTTTAATTTTTAACTTAATGTACTTGTACTCTCTTTTTAATGAAAATTCAGTTTAGTTCTACATTGTGTTCTAAGTTACTTATGTCT
>BQNB010062912.1:0-30416 GCA_026074375.1 Tanacetum coccineum
ACATTCCAAGCCCATAACCCATCTCTTTGCCAATGGCTAGCTGATCACATGTGGTCATCTTTATGATAATACATTATTGTTAGTACCAAATGACCTAGTAATCAGCACCTACTTTTTTCATGAAAATCAGTTATATATATCACTAAACTATAAATTGCAGCAACACAATGTGATGGCAAGAAATATCTAACAGTTCAATTAATAAACTTCCAGGTTACCCTAAACTTGTTATTATCAGATTCTCCTTCCATTTTAGCGTCTACAACAAAAAGTATGTTCTAGATATCAAGCTTGTACGACAAAAAGTATGTCTTAGATATAAATATTCAATTTATTGCTGTTAAAAGAATCAGCGAATAGTTGTTTGCTGTGGTAGACACAAACCTGTATCGCATATCCAACCAAAAACTCACAAAAAACACTCAAATCAGAAAAAAGCTTAATTTTTTTTATCAATTAATCTTGTAAATCTGCTGCCATCCAAACACCCCTAAATCATTTTCCCTAATATTTCTCAAAATCCTAAACTAAATCAATTAATTCTGCAAACATTCAGATGAGGTGGGAAAACAATAACGCTAATAATATATTCAATTTTTGATAGATTATAGAAGACATACCACTGTTTCGTCTGTGACAACCATGGCTTGAGCAAGTTAGTCAAACTTTTAGTGTTGACTTAGGTGTCTGTTGCAATGTATGATTTATGTGATTCTATGTGTTTATGTGTGTTTATATGTGTTTATGAGGTATTGGTAATCAATCTATTGAGTGCGATCATCTCAATGAGATTGGAATGGCGGTGAAGTTGGTTAAGTTCATTTCGTTTACTTTTGAGTGACAAGGAAATGATTATCGAGATTTGAGCGATTCTGTGTTAAATGTGTAAGTATTTGTACGTATACGTATTTTTGTATTATTAGTCTTAAACAGGCTTAGATTTTAAGTGGTAAGTTAAGAAAAATGTAAAATTTCTATTTTAGGAAAGTTAGGTTGAAAATGAAAAGTTAAATTTAGTAAGTTGCGTTTATGCAAAAAGGTATAGTCAAATAAGTAAAGATTTTTATAAAAACTTAAGGAAATATAAGTAATAATGTAATTAATAAATAAAAAAAAAGAAAAAGAAAAAGGCCATATTTGGCCGAAAATTAGAAAAGAAAAAAAAAGAAAAGAAACAAGTTTGAGTTCTAATCTAATACATAGTTATAGTTAATCTAAAACACTTCTAGGTAGCCTATAAATACAAAACAAAAATCCCTAACACCCCATATGTGTAATCGGCAAAACCAAAGGAGAAAAAGAAGAAGAAAAATTTTAGGGTTTTCTTTTAAGGTAATTTCTAATCTTTGTGTAATTCTAGTTGATTTAATTTTCAATTATTGTAATCTAAGTATGATGGATTAGGGCTTATAAATTAGGGTTTATAAATTAGGGTTTTAATTTTTCTGGAAGTTATAGTTTAATGATGATTGGTTTATCATTAGTTTAATGGGTTACGTGTTTTGATCATGCGTTAGGGTTTAGATCGCCCGAATTAATTGTTTAATTCACTGCAGAAAGTTAGGCAGTTTTGTAACGAGCATAACTTAATCATAAATTATCAAATAAATAATTTACAACATACTGGAGATAACCTCAGAGAGTCTACTTTTCAGAAAGCTTGGCCTCGTAAGTTTTTATGGTCGGGAAGAGGGTCAAATGGTCGTTACAAAATCAGTGTGTAAAATAGTGGCGAATTTCAGTTTTGGTTTTAATTTTTCTAAAAATACTTAGACATCTCTTTTGAAGCTAAAAATCATGTGGAAGTTAGTTTATATATTGTGTGTGACCCCTGAATTTTTTCTAAGCATGAAAGGAGGTCTAAAGTGATCAGCTAGTGCCATACTTTTAGAAGGTCAGATTCTGGACGAATTTCGAACACCTTGGATTAATGAATTTAAAAAGGGTATTTGTAAAAGGGTGATGGTTTTGGGAGAGCTATGAGAGGTTCATAGGACATATATGTAGCATGGTGAATTTTGGTTTGAATTATGAGAGTGTTTAAGTGGTGCGTTTAGGATGCGTAAGTGGGTATAAAAATCTGCTTAAAACCAGAAAATATAAAGTGTAGCGTTGAAGTCTAAATGACTTATGTAAGAGTTGGTAAAGGTTTAAAACAAGTATAGAACTATGGTAGATAGCTTAGATATCCATCATAGTTGAGGTTACATCATATTGGGTTGAATACCTAATTGATGGTAGTTTATTGTGTGCTTAATTGTTTAGATTGTTCGTGAGGTGTTGTGAAGCTTTTGTTGGATTATTTTGGGAAGCTAAGCATCAGGTGAGTTTCATAGTCCCTTCTTTTTAATGTTTTTAAATTGGGATGGAAATGATGCTTGTGTTTTAAAAGGTTTTGAATTGCTGTGATTATGTGTTAAATTGAGTATGGACAATGTGTGACTGTTATATGACTTATTGTTGCACGATGAATGTGTTATTGAATTGGATCGGAGGGGTACGCCTACCCATTGGATCGGGGGTAACGTTCCTACCTATTTGGGGTCCAGGCCTAATTATAAGCTTCAGCTGGTAGACTTTTAGGTGCGTAAGTGACATATTGGATCGGGGGTAACGTTCCTACTCAATGGTTGATATTTGTTGGATCGGGGGACACGTTCCGTTCCTATGTTTGTGATTGGTTGCATAATTGTCCTATATTATTTTGATAATCACAGTAATTGGATTTAAAAGATTGATTTGTGTGTCTTAAACCTATGACTCTCACCAAATATTGTGTTGACGTTTTAAGCATCATTTTCAGGTGTGAAGTCATGAGGATTCTTAAGATAGTGAGAAGTGGCTAGAAAGAGACCTTAAGATGATCTTGAAGTTTATATGTGGATGTTTAGCATTGTATGGATATATGTTGCATGTCTCTTATTGACGAGAACTTCCTTTTCATCAATAAAGACGCCTTTTATGTTTTGCTTAGTTATGGGTATTGTTATGACACTTTGTGTCTATACTTTACTTTATTGTATGCATTTTAGTATTCTCTATATAGACGCCATTGTGTTGTGATGATATCCATTCTCGTTATGCCTCGTGTTTCCGCCTTGGCGGGGTGTGACACAACAGTCTCAGTCTCTGTAGGTTGTGGGAGTGAGCACAAAAAAGGTGTTTGTAAAGAAGGAAATGTAGTCAAGAATGGGGTTTCTCTATGAAAACCTAGTGCTAGTTAAGAATCTGTTCTAGACTATATAAATTGGTGATTTTTCATTCTTTGTTTTGTTTTATCATGTATTGTCCAGTGTATATTCCATTCCTATATAGCAGTTTATGTTTGTGGGCATGTTCATTCAGATTTATGTTATCCTTTTTGTATTGAGTGATTATTGTTTGTTATAATATAAGTTCACCTTTTACTAAAAAGAAGGTGAGTGTTTTGATGCATTTAGTTTTCAACTTAAAAAAAACATAATACGGAGTATTATATTGCGTATTTATCACATTTGTGTTCTCATTCAATTGGTGAAGTTCGCCAATAAACATAGTCTGAAACAATACCATGCATTGATGTAAAGGTTCGATTATCATAAGTGTCATAATATTACATATGTAGTCATTATAGAAGTTCACAATTTTATGCGGACAAAAAGTTATATCGTTTTCTGCAAATACTTTCGAAGTGATATTTAATTTACACGACCGATTAGCCTGCCACATATTGACTCGATCACAAAAATGGCATATGATGTCTCTATTGCTTGATGGCCCAAAAGTTTCATTACATTTCAAAAGCAATAAAATAAGGGAGAAACTGTTTTTTTTGAAAAGGATTGAGAGGCTTAAATGAGTGATTAATTTTGTGTTTAAATTTATAGGGCGTTGGTTTATTGGTTTGTGAAGAAAGTAGTGGTTTTCTTTGTTGACATATACTAGGGTCGGATCCATAACACTAAACTATTAGGTGCACATATTTTTTTACGAGTATAAAACATTTAATGATAAACTAAAATGTACGATCCATTAAACTAGTAAAGAAATTAAGAAACTCGTGGATTGATTAATATTTATCTGACATAAAGTTTTAGGACGAGGCTCATTTTTTTAATAAGTAAATCACAATGAAAACTTGTTATATGTTAAGGGGTTTTCTAACTTGTGCCCTAGGGGAACAACTTAAGAAATGGTTTACAGCCTGCGTGTCACCGTCTGAATGACCAACAATTATTGAGTGGTCCTCATATCATGCCCCACAACCATTGACTGACCACTAAGAAAATGATACACAATTAGTAAACATTCCTTAACTTGTGCCCCTAGGGCACAAGTTAGAAAAATCCATATATTAAAGATAATATAGGATTTACATAGTGTTGGAAACCAAATGGACAACAAGTTGCGCCGCTAGACCTTTTTGGATTGCAAAGCCAATACGTTTAAAAACCACATCCGTGGATCTAGGCGTCATAACATTGTTGTGCATAACCTGTTGAACTCGGCTGAGTAGCTCCACCGCCTCAGTTGCAAGGAAACCAAATGTATCAAATGCAAAATGAATAAACACGTGTTGATTTCAATGCATGTTTTCTCGTGTTTTGTCACTTTGCACGAGACGGCTTTATGAGCAGTCTGACCCGTTGTAAAACCCCGACTACTTAACCCTACTAGAGGAGAAACCCCGGTCAAATCCACGCACGCATGTTTCCCTCCAACCTATCTAAAAACAAAACATCAGCCAGTCTGAGTGTGGATCTTCCATCCGACGGGTCAATTAAAAAGTCCATAGGTCCTTTTTTCTTAGTGGAGATCCCGGCACGCCTACATATGTCAAAAAGGACGTCCCTAACCATATCGTGTCGGTACTTGAATCCTAGGATCTCTTTACAATTAACCGCATGTTCCTCAAAGGAATCCAAACATGCCTTGCAACAAACAAGGCATATCGCATCAACTGGAAATAATGGAATCATGAGACGATACTTAAGGATAGTGTGATATTCCATCGGTGACATATGTTGACCAAATCCATCTATGGAGATAGCTAGTAAAAAAACCTAAGCATGTGGTGCGCGCAGACACTCAAAAATTGCTTTGTGTTTCATAGTAATGTCAAAGTGGACTTCCATAACCTTGACCATTTCACTAAAAAGGATATTCACTAGTGTTTGTTGGGCTTTAGAGGGGGGCGGTGTCCTTATTAGTGAAACCATTAAAATCAAAGCTTGGAATCGTCTCACGAAGACAACCCAAAGCAGAAACATAATCATCATCCATGCCACATATGCCACTGTCATGTAAGATGTGGTCTTGTAGCACCCAAGACTGGGACCTCGAGGCTACAAAAGCATAGGAGGAAACCACTTTTGCTGAGTACAAACCCAAACCACCAAATCGAATGGGTAAAGAAGCAAGAGCCATTGTAAGTCTCCAAAGAATGGTCCACCACAAACCACTGTATTCTCGATTGACCCATGCAAACCTTTGTCAGAAAATAAGGCCGCCTCCTCCATGTGTACAGGTTGACAAGTCGTTAAACCAAAAAAGAGTTTGGCAATACTCATACATGATCGAAGCAAAAAGAGCTCACTTTGCGGGTCATGTAACTGTTGAAGAAGACTCATTAAATCAACAGCATTTGCGACTCTCCTTATAGCCAACCCAAGAATAAAATATATGTCTCTACTAACAGCTCCCCCAAGAAGATTCACACCCGATGATGGCCACCTAATATCGACAGGAAATAAACCCTCACGAGGCTTCATACCATTACACGAGAGCCAAAATATCTATGTTTTCTTGATATTAAGTTCAAGACTCAAACCTGGACCACTCACCTTTGTAATGTCTAACACATTGGCAACCTCTTTTGAATCTCCAATAACGGTCCCATCATCAAGATACCAAGCATGAAGAAGAACCTTGCAACTTTCTTTGATCTTATGTACTAACGGGTGCAATATAAGAGCAAAATGAAGAGGTCCCAATGAGTCACCTTGTTGCACCCCAGTAAGAGACCAGATATGTGTGTATCCTATATACAATCTCAATGCCTGCCCACATAAAACATCCACCCACAAGGAAATAGAGGGACACCTCACCCTAACCTCATGGAGTAATGTCGATCTATCCACAAGGAAAACGTACGAAAACGTAAAAAACGCAAGAGAACGTACGAAAACGCAAAACACGTGCGAAAACGAGCCAAAACGTTAAAAAACGTGCAAAAACATGCGAAACGAGCACAAACGTAGAAAAACATGTGAAAACATACAAAAACGTGCGAAGACGTAGAAAAACGTGTGAAACGAGCGAAAACGTAAAAAACCGTGCGAAAACGTAAAAAACGTGAGAAAACGTAGAAAAACGTGCGAAACGAGCGAAAACGTAGAAAAACATGTGAAAACGAGCGAAAACGTAGAAAAAACGTGCGAAAACGTAAAAAAAGTGCGAAACGAGTGAAAACGTAGAAAAACGTGCTAAACGAGCGAAAACGTATAAAAACGTGCGAAACGAGTGAAAACGTAGAAAAACTTGTGAAAACGTATAAAACGTGCGAAAACGTACAAAAGCTGATAAAAACATATTAAACTATAAACAAAAAATTTAGACCATTCGCCCGTTTGACCCAAGACCGTTTGACTCCATGTCCATTTGGTCCGCGCCCATTTGATTCGTAATTTAAAGACCGCCCGTTTGGCCCGTTACTCGTACCCGCCCTACCCGTCTATTTTGCCACCTCTAGTAAGCATTGTAAGAGAACCATCATTATGATATTCACTCAACACCCTATTGACGCTATGTAAAATAGCCTCAGCGCCACCTGGCACTCCGACCCTAAATTGGAAAATCAAGAATTTTTAAAAAGAAATTACACTACACGACAAATATCTATCGGGTTCTCGTAAATTTCCGAAAACCCCCTGGGTTTGCCCCCGTCACCTAAAGAGGCTGTCACATACAATTAGGCATAACAATTAGTCTGGAAGAGCATGGGCGATTAACTCTGATGGCATTAAGTGTTGGGTTTTATAACCTAATTAACAATTAATTAACACGAGTACGCAGCGGAATTATAGATTACATGTAGAATACATTAATTAACAAGAATAGAAGAAGTATACCTTTTAGCACGAAACGATACACCGTTTAAAGGTAACCGTAAACACCGTCTTCTATATACGCATGTGTATAAAGCTAATACCACGCGAACCACTAGGATCAAAGAATTATCCCTCTACTTCGACACACACTACACGTCACGGAGATACGCTAGGATGCTAGTCCTTTCTTCACGAATAAAACAACCGAACACGATGTTCTTGTTTAAATATATATTTTGTTGATCGAATAAAAAACCCTTAAGTATTCTTTTTGCCGATCATGTAGACAAAAGGAATAAACACCATGATATTAACATACATAACATCATCATCATCCTGCATGCGTATGATGTTCATGTATGTATTACATGCAACTGATTTGTATCAAAGTGTTGGGATATATTCTCAAATCAATCGGTGGAGAGATATATTAATATGTGTCTTCCGAATGAATGAGGCAAGGGGTTTATATAGCTTAAAGACTTGTTCTCCAAGTCATACTCAAACACCTCCTCTTGTTTGCTAGAAACGACATTCGGACCCTCCTACTTTCCTTGTTCGACCGGTCACAACCAACACCCCACGGGTTTGGTTTTTGTACTAACAAGTCCTTAACTTGTTAATATATTTTAATTAGTTCTAACGTCTAACGTTGTAATTAAAGACCGTTTAATTATTTCGTGAAACATATTAATATAATTAATAAAAATATTAATTACATTAATAAACATATTCTCTGCGTAAATGCGTGCGTCCCCATAGGCTCAAATAATTCCCGGACATATATAATTTATATTTTGTTCATATTCCAACGTTAAGATGATCTTTAAGCTTTACGGTTTGAGACTTTTTGTACATTTTCCAAATAAAGAAATTAAATACAGGCAAAAGTAAAACTTGTTTTCCAATTTCTCCCTCGATCTTCTCGTTTGTCGCACGGTGGATGAGCCTCAATGTGTGTGCACTTTTTCTTTCTATTAATAGGTGAAGCAGAGTGATTTCCAACAACAACAAGAACCACCATGGTACCACCCTCGTTTGCTCCAATGTAATCTTGCTTTTACTTTGCATGGATATTCACAAAATCTATATTGTGTTTTTGATCAAATTTTTACGTCTTTTCTTTGCTTACAGTGTTCAAAAAGGTGTTCTTGATGATCTACACAACCAAATCAGCTCAACTTCACTAGCACCAAAACCGAATAGGTATGCAAAATCGTATAAAAAGGATCGAGCATTTAGAACATGCACTAGCAAAATGCTAGAAAAATATGATCTTATTATATATTTTTTGTACAGTCAAAAAGGCGGTGTTTCACGTCGGCGATTGAAAGGTCATTGGAAGCCGTCGGAGGATATTAAGTTAAGGGAATTCGTTGCTCTTCATGGCCCGAAAAACTGGAATCTCATATCGGAGCAACTCCCTGGAAGATCAGGTAAAGTTTTATTCCAAAAGATCGAAGAAAACAGATTATAAGTCGCATACATTCATTTTCTTTTTTACCCAATTTTAGTATATGTTACGTGGAAAAACATATGCATGCTGCATACAAAAGCAAAAAAGTAGGATTACACATTTTAATGCAGTTAATACTTAATAAGCATATGTTTTAAATACATTTGTTAACGAGTTCTCACTCTACAAGAATCCAGGCAAGAGTTGCAGACTGCGATGGGTTAATCAACTTGACCCGAGAATAAAGAATTGTGCATTCAGTAAAGAAGAAAACGATATTTTGATGGCGGCCCATGTGGTGTACGGCAACCAATGGTCTAAGATCGCTAGGTTTCTTCCTGGAAGAACAGATAACAGAATCAAGAATCAGTGGCACGTTAAAAATGACGTCACTAGGCTTTGTGCTCATGTTTCAGGTGATAGTATTAATGGTAGTAGTACCATCACATTTCCGGGGATATTAACTGAGGATTCAAGTTTCTCATGCATGAACACACCCATTTCACCTTCAGGTATATATATCAGTTATTTAATTAAAAACTTCCATGCTGTTACAAGTCACAAGTCATGGAAATAATTTATCATTCGTGTTTTGCAGTTGTCGTATCAGCTGGTCGCCCCAATGTCATCGTTCCGAGATCACCACCTCAGTTTATCGACTTCCTGGGAGTCGGGGAGTGATGTTCATTTGTAGAAAAATAAGAAAGTTGTTAATTAGGAGTAGCAATTAGTCTCTAATGTCCTGTATGTTGTAAAGAGTTGTACTTCTATGTTTATTAAGAAGTAGTTACAAAAATGAAACAGAAACAAACAGCATACGACAAGTGCACGCCCTTCCTCAAAACTAACACAAGACACAAAATAATACATAACAAAAGGAAAAAGACAGAATCTTTAGAAACAAACACACATACAACATGTTTTTCTTGTTAGCCGTGTCTCATCCTTGATACATAAAAAATGTGGGTTTGAGACATTGATTTTGAGATGATTAACTTTTAATCTCCGCTTGAGTAATTTTTGTTATAGTAAATTAGACCGCTGGTCCTCAAACAGTGATCGATTATCGCATTTAGTCATATTACTGTACGTTAGCACTTTTGGTCCCAAACTTTATCATTAAGTGCTAGTACCCGTTAGTTTTCCTGGTTAGTCGGCAACACGTGAAATGAACATGATGGGTAGGGAAGCCAAAAGCATCCGAAACTGACGGGGAAAATCGAAACCCGAACCGTTTGGGTCGGGTTCGTTGGCGATTGGCGGGTTTGAATGCGGGTTTGAGTATTGATAAGCTTTTTTAGCCGGGTATGGGTTCAGTGACGATTCTAGTAATACATGCCCCGATTATCTAGTAATACATGCCCCGATTATCTGTACCCATACCAATACATATATATTGTTATTATAATTATTTAGAGTACATATATATTATATATAATTTCTTCCGTGTATCTTTTATGCAAGTATATTTATTATCCAACACATTTGGATGTTGTACATGAATTATTCGAAAGCGTTAAATCGTTTGATACGGTATTTTATTTTTTTTACTTTTAAAATTTTTGAATATATTAGGGTGTTCTGCTTTATTTTGTCGGTGAGTTTTAGTGTGACTTAATCTTTATACCCGCCATTTTGTTCATAGAATATTCAATTGGGGATATCCGATACCTGCGGTGAAACCTGAAAAATCGATGGATAATATTAATTGGGTACCCAGCGGGTAATGGGGCGGATACAAATGTGGATATTATAAACGGGTGCGGACACGGGTACAATAAAACTCGCCCCTAACCCGACCCGTTTCCATCCCTAATGATGGGTATATTTACAATTGCTCACTTTCTATTTTTCTATGTCTATTAATATCATCTCTAATCCTCTATCACGTCACTTAATTATTCCCGCCTTTCCACCACACTCCATTTTTAATCCTCTCATTTTCTCACTATATTATGTTAGCCCGTTATATTATATCATATTTGTAATGGGCTCTAGCCCACATACCGGGCTTGGGCCTATTTATCCTCTAATATGTTAGCCCGTTATATTATGTCATATTTGTAATGGGCTCTAGCCCACATACCGGGCTTGGGCCTATTTATCCTCTAATATATTCATCATCATTGTTTCCTTATTTCTTGAATAACACAAACCGGGCTTTTATGATCGGAAAACACAATAGGTCTAACCTTATGGAGGAAACGTGAAGTTTTAAAAAAAAACCCTCGAATAGCTATGGTGATTTTTGGCGACACCCTAACATCCCTAATACTAATTCGATCGCATCTTCTTTAATCCCTACCGCCTTATCAATTTTAATCCTGGTTATGTTCTTGAGTATTTATTCTTAAGATCTAAACATATTAAAAGTCGTTTAGGGTTTAAGATTAAGGATCGTATCGACTTAATTCTTTTTTAGGGTTTCATATTTTGTGTTTTAGGGTTTCGGATACTTGTATTTATTTTAATTATGACTTTTATCTTTATGGGAGGTTGATTGTTGTGTTATAACTGTTCTTTAAACCCTAATTCGGTTTAGGGTTTAAATTTATATCAAAGGTTCGTCGTTTGTCTGGGATTTAATTGTTGCTTGCTGCTGCTAGGGTTCGTTGTGTGTTTTGTGTTTTGTGAACCGGTATGAGATGGTTGAGGTTTCCAGAGCTGTGAATGCAAAGGTGAATGCGGGTGATGATCAAAGTAACATATTAAGTGATGGTGTTGCTTCTAGCATTGATGGTGATAGGAATAGGTATATTCCTTTAGTGACTGAAGTTACTGGCTTAGGAGCTAGGTCTACTCCTAATATGTTAAATAGTTCTACATGTGGAGGGATAATTGGGAGTGACGTTACTACTGGAGGTAGTAATTCTACTTCTACATTTTCGAACACTTTTAGTACCTCTACTGGTATGTTTTCTTTTACTGGATCTGATGTCTTTGGGTCGTCTAACTTTGAGGCTAATGCCTTTGTGTCGATTGAGGATACGGGTAACACTACTGTGGATAAGGGGTTTTTGGAGAAGATATCAGCGGGTTTTTACGGTGATGTGATTTCTGGGCTGAATCCTGTTGATCTTAATACCTCTCCAAAAGCGATTAAGAGTTTGATGGAGAAGTTTTCGGCTGGTATGATAATCCTTAATACTACCAAGGTAAATGCAAGTCCAAATTCTGGCTAAAATTTCGCTGCTAATGGTTTGAATATAATTCTAGGATTTTTTCTGGTCCAAGCCATGACACTCTGAATATCCAGGCTGCTTCTATCCAGACGAAGTCGGTTTTGTATGCAGGAGCAGAGGGTGGTGCTAGGTCGCCTGTACCAAAGAAAAGCAAAGCTAATTTTATGCCTTGGAATTAAAAAAATCTGTTTGAGGGTGTTCAACTCACTATTCCAATCCAAGTTGTTCAAACAATAAGCAGTCGAATCGAGAACACACTTTATGGGTATTTTATTGGCAAACGGATTACTTTCTCGGTTGTGAAGTATTTTGTTCGTAATAATTGGGATAAATATGGGTTAACTAGGTTAATGATGAACTCCAAAGGTTATTTCTTCTATAAGTTTGATTCTAAACAAGGCTTGGAGGATGTTCTTAGGAGTGGATCGTAGATGATTCGTAATAGTCCGATTATACTTAAGAAATAGATGATGACCAAAAGCCTTTTTAGGGAAGAGTTAACTCGTATTCCGGTGTGGGTTAAGCTACATGATGTGCCATTACATGTGTTTTTGGAGGATGAGATTAGTCTTATTGCAACTCAAATTGGCAAGCCTATCATGCTAGATTCTTTTACTAGTTCGATGTGAATTGATTCTTAGGGACGGAGCAACTTTACCCGTTGTTTGATTGAAGTTAACGCCGATAAGATTTTGAAAGATAGTATTACTAAAGGTATCCATTTGCCTGATGGTTCGGGTTTTTCTAAAGAAACAGTTCATGTTTAGTATGAATGGAAACTACCTCATTGTGAACATTGTAAGATCTTTGGTCATGTTTATGATCAATGCACTAAGAATCCAACGACTAGCCATACTGTTGATATTTCTAATGATGGATTCCAAACGGTGGTTAACAAAAGGAAAGGTGGTAAAATAGGTTCTAAACTATTAAACGTAGTAGTGTTAATGTTGTTAAGACTGCTTGGCATCCTATCAAGCAAAAGGCCAGATTTGAGCCTAAGGCTTCTGGAAACACGTCAAAAAATGGAGCTCATAATGTGGCTACTACTTTCAAAGATGGTCCGAAGAATGCACTTTCGCTTTCAAAGAAACAACCTTTTATAGTTGTTGACATACCTTCGTCCTCTAATATTATCACCGCCAAGAATGGAGGTACAAAGGTTCCTACAAGCTCATCTAATATCCCCACTTTAAACCCATACGATTTATTGTCTCAAGAGTTTGATCCTGAGAACTATAGAAGGAATGGGGTTAAACCTAATTTGGTTCAGGATGATATGAAGAGCGAGTAGGAAGTTGAGGTTGTTTTTTATGAATCTGCAAATCTGCTCAGTGGTAATCGAAAAGGGGCAAGCACTTCTAACTAGACGATTTTTGATGGTTAGTTCTTGGTGTTGCTATTGTTTGGTGAGGATGTCTCAGTGGTTCCATGATCTTCTTGTCTGGTGTTTGCCTTGTTGGCTTTTTCTTGTCTCTAGAGTTATCTTACTTAGTATGTAGCTAGAGGTGTGAGTGTTTATAACATGTCTTAAGCACTATATTTAGGAGTTTATCAAGCCTTTTTCTTGAGGTTAATGTGGTACTTCAGCCACATTATATTTGTACTTAAACTTTTTTGTTTTAATATACTTTATCGGGGTAACCTTTAACCCAAAAAATAGAAACGTGAAGTTTTGGTACAACTAACAGAAGATGATGTACTCGAGCGGGTCTATGGTAAGAACTTGAAATTTTTTATTTTTTCTAAAATTTTGTTTGATTTTAACAAATATTTTGTATCATTTTAAAAAAATATTTATTAAGTAGAAAATATTTGTTTGTTGTTTTCTGTAATTCACAAAACAAGTTTTCCATTCGTATCCATCATGATGGAAGCTTTATGAAGTTTTTAGGTCGAGAATATCGAGGAGGTAAGAAATATTTGTTTGATTATGTAGATATGGATTGTTTTTATGTGCATGAATTGGATAAGATGGTCATAGAGTTAGGACATGGTTGTTTAGAGGAGCCTATGTATTACCATTATTTGAGACATATAAGTAACTTGGATGTTGGTTTGTTTGCTCTTAGTTGTGACAAGATTGGTTTGATTGGTTGATCGGTGATGACCACTACCGTGTGCGCCTGGAAGTATCTTCGTAATCTCCTTGAAGCATGTACCAGAGCGAGTACTAATTTTTCCATTGAGTTGTAGTTGATTTTCGAAGCTTGTAGTGCACGGCTGACAAAATAGACTGGCATTTGTTGCGAGTCTCTTTTCGTTAACAGGACTGCGCTGGTTGATTCTCTGGCCGCACAGAGGTACATGATCAGCTCTTCTTTTGGCCTTGGAGCGGTAAGCATTAGGAGTCTTGCAATGCACCGTTTCATTTCTTAGAATGTTACATCCGCGTCTGCCATCCATTGGAAATCACTTTTCTTTATGCAGTTCTTTAGAATATTGAAGAAAGGTAGCGATTTTTCAGCGGACTTGGATAGGAATCTGTTTAAGCTTGCTAGCTTCCCATTGAGGCTTTGCACTTCCTTCAGCATCCTTAGGGATTGTAGCCGTATGACTGTTTCTGCTTTGTCCGGGCATGCTTTTATTCCCTGCATGTTGACAACATGGCCTAAGAATACTCCTTCTTCCACCCCAAAGGTGAATTTATTGGGATTCAGTTTCATGTTTATCCTTTTTAGGGTTTGGAAGGTTTCTTTAATATCTCGAAGGATTTCTTGTTTCGTGTGACTCTTTATCACTAAGTCATCGACATACACTTCTAAGTTCTGACCTATTTGTTTTTTGAAAGCTTTATCCACAAGCCGTTGATATGTTGCTCCGGCATTCTTGACGCCGAAGGACATCTTCGTGTAACAGAACACTCCTTGACTTGTATGGAAGGCAGTCTTCTCCTCGTCTTCCTTTGCCATCTGTATGTGATGATAGCCTTTGTAGGCGTCCAATAAGCACTTGAAAGGGTATCCGTAGAGGGACTCAATTTTCCAATTAATCTTTGGGATAGGGTAGCAATCTTTAGGACATGATTTTTTCAGATCCGTAAAGTCTATGCACATTCGCCAGCTATTATCATGCTTCTTTACCATGATCGGGTTTGAGAGCCAGCTGTGGTAATGCACTTCTCTTAACTTCTTTTTGAATAACTTTGTTGCGATCTGGTGCTTGGCCTCTCTTCTTTTTCCTTATCGGAGGATATCCTTTATAGATGTTCAGGTGATGTTTCGCTTTGGATTGCAAAACTCCCGTTATATTTGTCGGCTTCTAAGCGAATATGTCTAGATTGCTTCTGAGTAAGTCGTAGAGTTCCATTCTTCCTTTCTCTGAAAGCCTTTCGCCAATTATGACTGTTTGTTCCGGATACTTGGGATGAATTACTACTTTGATCTTTGCTTCTGAAGTTGGCTCATTGGTGCGGAGCTCGACTGGGGCTTCCGCTACCATTCTGCATTATGTTGGCACCGCGCTGCTGCTATGCAACGTTACTACCTCATCTTGCACAGGGAACTTGAGCATTCCATGTGCAGTGAATGGTACTGCTTGGATTTTTCTTAGACCCGGTCGTCCAATGATACCATTATATGGGGAAGGGGATCGAACGATCATGAAGTTCATCATGGTACTTGTTGAGTGTTCTTCGTCTCCTAGTGATACCATCAGCAATATTTGCCCCAACGGCCAGGATATTTCCCACTGAACCCTAGGAGCGGGGTCGTGGTTGGGGTCATTCGTCTTTTAACTTCTGGATGGAGTTTGTTGAAGCAATGTTCATATAAGACCTCTGAGGCTGATCCTCCATCCACATAAATTTGGTGAATGAGATGGCCCCTAACTCTACTTCGACAACCATCAGGGTTTCCTACCCGTCATTGCTTGCGAGTGGCGGAAATGAAATTTCTTAGGCTTTAGAGAAGCTCTAAGTTATTCTTTTTCTTGTTACTAGTTGCCACGGCTGGACCATGAAGATTGCGGGAGCTTTTTCTTCGCTAGGGGTTTCCCCTATTTAGGCGGCTTTTGAGTGTTCTCCTTTGTTGTTTCCTTGCTTTAGCTCCTTGATTAGGTATGATAATATCCCTGACCTGACCGCTTCTTCTATTTGTTTTTCCAGATGGATGCACTCGTCTGTTTTGTGGCCTTTATCTCCGTGGAACTCACAGAACTTGTTTTTGTTCTAGTTCTCTACGGGGCCAGACATCGGCGGTAGTGCTTTGAATTTCACCATATCCATTGCCAGAACTTCTCTTATGGTTTTAACAAGTGGAGTGAACCTATCACGCCTCCCGCTCGATTTCTGTTTGTTCTTGAAATCCGGCCGCTTGTTAAAACTTGGCTTATGGGGTGTTTCATGATGTTTCTATGTGGGTGGAGCTTTCTTCCTGGATTGGCTGGCTACTGCTACTTCTCCTCTGAGAAAGCTTGTGGTCGTGCTTATAATTTCATCTACTGACTTTGGGATGTTATCATTCAAATGCTTATTAAGTCAGGATTGGTGATGTCGTGCCTGAATCCGGATACCCTCATGCATTTCGGGGCTCCATTGACGTGCATGCTCTCAGCATTAAAGCGTTCCATGAATGCCTCTGTGGACTCTCCTTCCTTTTTTTAGATGTGGTGTATTTCGACAGGGCCCTTGATGTATTTCTTTTGTTGTAAGAAATTTCTGAGGAACGCCTTTGGCAATGCCACATAACTGTCTATGGATTCTGACAGAAGTGTGATGTGTTATAAAAGCTTTAAATTTATAGTTCTAGTTTTATCTGATTTCCAAGTAACACGTGGGTAAAGTATAAACCCCCGTTTATAGTATAGGTTAAGGGTAAGACCAAGTCGTTCCACGGGATTGGTAATTCTTAAAAGAGTATAATGTATTACGAAAAGGTTTATCTTATAGATTGTCACGATCTAAAGATTTCAAAGTATTTCAAGATTAAAAATAATATTTATTTAGACTTAGAGCAATGATCATGAACAAGCAAACAATCAAGCAACATGAACTTAAGCATAAAAGCATGAAAAGATCAGTAATCATTCATACAATTAACTATTTCATATATTAGAGAATCCTTTCGGCCTTTAATCTTTAATATATAAAATGCATTAAGATTGATTCAAGTATGAATATGATAATGATAAATTCCCTTAATCAAGTTCGTTAGACATATGATCAAGTGTTAGACATATGATCAAGTGTTAAACATCTTCATTTTCGGGTTGCTAAATATTTCACTAGTTAATTCTCGCAAAACTAGTATCGAATTGCCATAGACAAACAATGCGAAATATAGACACACTGATGGAATCTTTCTACCTATCTCCAACAAGTATGAATAATCAAATATCAACAATTTACTGGATATTTAAACATCGATATCATTATCATCATATTCATAAGCATTATATTAAAACTTGTTCATAACATCGATCATGATAGCCCAAATAATATAAATTACTACTCCATATTCATAGCAACAAAACACATAAAAATTATCATAGATTCAGAAAACATGATAACCAAAGAGAATAACGTGTTTATACAGATTCCACAAGCAAATGGTATGGTTTATTACAAGAACTTCTTCGATCAAAAGACTAGTTAACCGGAATTTATACTAGTAAAACTACTCCTCCACCACCTTTGGCATGAATTTCGTACCTCCCGCGTGATTACAACCTGGAAACTATTAAGATTCAGAGAATACTTCAAGTTTCCCAAGAACAACTTCTAACTTTACTAGAAAAACTTTCCTAAGAACTTTTAATGATTATTGAGAGATGATTGTAAGAAATGGGAAGAATAAACACTGATATTCGTGCTCTATTTATAGCACAAGATTAACGTCTCAGTTGGATTTATACAAATTATTTTTATTTTTGACTCAAGAAGAAAAGTAAAATTAGTTTAGGAGTAAATAAATTTCCCTAATTTATTCCCACTCAGTCCAACACTTCACTAAATAAACTAGTTGGGTGACATAATGTCACTCAAGTTATGATATTTTGACAATTTTTGACTTGTTTTCTGAGTTGTGAACCCTTGCACATAAGTATTCCCATATGGGTTAGTCACCCTTATCTTAGTACACCATTGTCCTTTTGCTTCCTCCTCGTTAGTAAAACAACCCTTGTAATCAGGTTTCCAGTCAACGTGTTGCAATGGTGCAGGTAATGAACCAAGGAAACTAACGACCTTTTTCCAATCACTATTCTTTCGAAAAGGGTTAATGACTGCTTGTAGAGCTTACGATCGTTTAGCTGGATAGTTACAGTTCAAATATGCTACCAGTTTTGGACCATAAATTGGTGCTCCAAACTTGTTTTTATTAATATCATACTCTTCTTCGCCATCGCTATCGCTCTCTACGGTTCTCAGAACTTCAGATCTTGCGGCACGGAAAGTTTGATGGCAAATTCCATCAAAAGTTGAGAAAAGTCTTTCTGGGGTATTAACTATGCCTCCAATTGTATATATGAATCCCCGACCAACTACTATTGGTGCATCTCGGTCAATTGGAATATCTAAGATCAGAAATTTAGTAATTATGGTGGTGACCCACACTTGACAAAGAACATTCGTAAGTATTCCCATAGGTTCTGCCTGAGTATGATTAATCATTGTGATCCCTCTGCCAACCTTTTTTATCTCTTCTCTTCCTAACTTTTCATAAATCTGATAAGGCATGGTATTAATATACGACCCAGTGTCAGCCAATGCATTTTCGTTGATCTTGTCCTCAAATCTGATAGGATATATAAATGCTCCAGGGTCGGCTTTCATAATCATTTCATCTAATTCCACTTTGTCCTTCCAAATCTCATCGAGCACTTTTTTGTACTTGTCATGATAAGCCATTGTTTCAAGTACTGGCCTTACTTCCTTCAACAAAGCAAACTTCTAGCTAATTCTTAGTGCCAATGCTTCCTTCGTTGCCTCTTCTTGAGTCACATGCCTCCCAATTGACGAAGATGGTCTGATATCTGGGTAGAACAAGTTAATATTCTCCATTGCTCTCTTCCTATTGCGACTACTTTTCCTAATTTTACATACAAACGGCGGAAGTTCTTCTCCACCCAACTGTGGTATATCATCAAAGTTGAAATCTAGTAACTGATCCTAATCATCCATATTCTTTTATGTTTTCTCAGATTCTATAACACCCCTATTTTTGACAAATAGCAGCGAAAGCTAATTTGGGGTATTATTTCATAGTATAACAGTCATAATCATAGAAAAGGACTCAAAAGAGACATTTTTAAAAGATAAGTTATCATTCATTATTTCATCAGAGTTTTTACAAACAGAGGTCCTAAAATCTACATGAAAACATAAAGTATGAATGATAACAGTTTAGACATCTTTAAGTCCGTGCCACTCTGTGCCATAAGATGTTTAGTTACCTGAGATAAACATGCTAAAAAGATCAACACAATGGTTGAGTGAAATTCGTAGGTGTATAACAAATAGTGTGAATACAAGTCATCATAAGAGTGGGTTACGTTGTTATACACCCATAAGTGTAATAATTGCAATGAGTACAATTATTATGGAAAACAACATTATTGCATCTAAGCTCATGTCACTCAAACTGACTAGTGTATATATCAATAATGATATATATAAAGATAATGGACCCCGTGTAGGTAATTGCCATATACCTATGAGTTTCAAATATAGTGCGTTTGGTTACCTATCCGGCTAATACAAACGGGATTCGTCAACCCCAATAGGCCTATTCACAATATTCGCGTTCAATCGCAAGTGATTAATGGTCCATGATGGTGGGGGTCTCTTGGCATAAAGGGACTTAGCCAACAGATGCAATAATATATCAGGATAGCATACATTTAGAAAACACTTGTATTCATGGTTTATAGCATGTATCCCCCTCACGGGTTTATAAAATAGAAGATTTAAAAGTGAGGCTATGAACTTACCTTAACAGTACAGGGAAATCTGATTGATGGCAAAAGTATATCAAGTGAAAGTAACGGCTTCGTCACGCAACCTGGGGTGATATGTCCAGTCTTAGTGTGATGGTTTATGTTTCAAAACTTTATAAAGTTTAACGTATATCTTTGATTTATTATGGAAATATTGTATCACTGTTCGGGCTATCATAATTCAGAGGCCACGCAGTATTGTTTGAGGAGCCATGGCACTTTAAATCGTAAACCCATCAAACTTGTCAAAACAAATACCCAAATGGAACCCCTCACATGAAACTCTCTAGTATTGTGATACGATAAGACTTTAAGGTTTCTTCAAAAGTTAGTCGATGATAAGTTACGTTAAATATATAACGTAATTGATTTATAAAGTGTCGATCGGTGATTAATAACGATAAATGTGTCGGGTTTTAACAAAATCGAGTTTTATAATATTTATATATATTTTTATAATTTGTATAAAAATATTATATTTTATATTTTTAAGAATACAAAAATGACAGTATATACCCTTGGTTTATGATCTTTTACAAGTTTAGTCCTTTAAGTATATATATATTAAACCTTTAACTTTAGAATTTGGCAAAACAACCCCTCATAGTTATAACTTTGGAATAATGACATTTTCAGCCCCTTTAGTTATAAATTTTAGAAAGTTACGATATATACCCCTATGCATGGAAACTTTTGCAAAACAAGTCCAAAAAGCCATGCAAGGTTATTTTAGGATTCCAAATGATATTTGCAGGTTATAGCTTATTAGAATAAGCTAAAATAAGATGTTCTAACTTAACAAAAGTTCAAAAAAAGGATTCGTTAGCTAGAAAATCAAAACGTCTCATTTTTAGGGTTTTAATAAAAAACACATGGGTTTGAGGATTCAAAGCTTCAAACAAGAGTTCATATATGATATTAAGAGTATTATGAACATTATAATACATAATATAAGCTTATGGAACAAGATCTTAGGCTTACTTGAGCTAAAATGGGTCAAAATGGGTTTTTAGGACTTGTACGCCTAGAAATGGCTTCAAGACTTCATTTTTCTTGATTCTTGGCTTATATTCTGAGCTTAAGGACTTCTCTTGATCTTCTATTGCTGCTATGGAAAGGGTAGAACTCCATTTGAGTGTATGAGATGAGTTTGAGGGATGATTGAATGTGTAGTGTATGTATGCGTATATATAGGCGTGAAAACACTTGGTGGCAATATTTTCTTGGCACCTAAGGGTTTGATAAGTGTCCTAGCTAGCTGAGTTGAGTAAGGTATGCTAGTAGGATGAGTAATGAAGGCTAGAACTAGCCATAAAGGTGTGGAATGGTTGTTTGGAGGCCACGACTAAAAAGGAAGACAAGGAGGTGATGGAGGTGCTTGTAAGCTACTTGGTTGCTTGCTTGGTGATGTCATAGAGGTGCTTGAGGTGCTTGATTGCTAGCTTGGGTGTAAAATGGGTCAAAAGGGTGTCGGGTTCATTTTATTTCGAGTTAGGGCTTAGGGTTTTAATTTCTAGTTAGGGTTTGGGTTTAGGATATATTAAGGTTTAGGATTAGTGTTAGGATTGAGATTAGGGCTTAAGATTAAGGTTTAGGGCTTAGTTTTAGGTTTAGGGTTTAGTTTTTAGTTAAAAGTGAAATTAGGGTTTAGGGTTTCATTTTTAGGGTTTAGGGTTTTAGATTAGGGTTTAGGATGAATTAGGGTTTAGGTTTAAGGTTTAAAAGTCATGCATTAAGTACTTGTACCTTGTGTTAAAGTGGGGTAAAGTTTAAACATGGTTTAGGAGCTTAAATGACCTAATTTGACTTTCTTGCATTATTAGCTTATACATTGTGTTTTAGAAAGTTATAACTTGATTTAAGAGGGAAAATATATTCAAATGTGGTGCATTGATACTTGTACACATGCTTTAAAGGCTTGTACATTCATTTTATATGTATACATTACATATAATTAGGGTTTTGATATAAACGTTAACTTTTAATGCCTGTTTTGAAATAACGTTTTGAAAAGTACGTTAAATGGATAATGTACTTGGTAAAAATGATATTAAGATATAGACTTGACATATTAGGATGTTTACATGATATAGACATAGATAGAGATGGCATTGGTAGAGGTTGCGTGAGCTCGTTTACTTTAGAGATGCAAGTTACGTTGCATAATGAGATAAAGCAAAAAAAATTCCCTGTATAAAAGTGGTATATAATAGATTACAGAGCATCTAATTTAATAGATGGATAATACAGTGCATCTAATTTAATAGATGGAAAATTACATTGATGAAAATTGCGGGTTGTTATAGTCTCCCTCCCTGAAAAGAAATCCCGTCCCGAGATTTAGTTGGATGCCGGAGTGGTGTTTGAAAAGAGATGTGGATACTTGGCACGAATTTGATCTTCGCTTTCCCACGTAAATTCTGGTCCTATTTTAGAGTTCCATTTTACTTTGACTATAGGAATACGACTTTGCTTTAGTTGCTTGACTTCTCGATCCATAATCTCCACTGGTTCTTCTACAAAGTTAAGTTTGTCATCAAGTCGACGCTCTTTCATTGGAATGACAAGGGATTCGTTAGATAAGCATTTCTTTAGATTAGAAATGTGGAAAGTACTATGGACATTACTAAGCTCTTCAGGAAGCTCTAGTTTGTATGCCACTGGGCCAATCTGTTCAAGCATTTTGAATGGTCTAATGTACCGGGGGTTAAGCTTTCCTCTGTTTCCAAATTGGATGACACCTTTATGAGGTGATACTTTCAACATAACACAATCTCCAACTTGAAATTCTAAAGGCTTTCTTCTTATATTGGCATAACTTCTCTGCCTATCTCTTGCAGCTTGCAAGCGTTGTCGAATTTGCACTATCTTTTTAGTGGTTTCATGGATTATTTCTGGTCCTGTAAGTTGAACATCTCTAACTTTGGCCCAACAAATAGGTGATATGCACTTTCGACCATAACGTGCCTCAAATGGTGCTGCCTTGATACTGGCATGGTAACTGTTACTGTATGAGAATTCTACCAATGGTAAGTGTCTTTCCCATCCTTTTCCAAAATCTATAACATAGGCTCGAAGCATGTATTTGAGTGTTTGAATGGTTCTTTCACTTTGTCCATCGGTTTCAGGATGATATGTCGTACTCATGTCTAATTAAGTACCCAAATCACTTTGTAATGATTTCTAGAATATGGATGTGAAATGACTGTTACGATCCGAAATGATAGATATTAGCACTCCATGCCAGGAGACTATTTCTTTGATGTATAACCTTGTAAGGGTTTTCATACTATTTGTCTCTCGGGTAGGGATGAAGTGTGCAGATTTGGCAAGGCAATCGACAATGACCCAGATTGTGTCATGTCCGTTTGATGTTTTAGGCAGTTTTATGATGAAATCCATTGTTATTCTCTCCCATTTCCACATAGGAATCTCTGGTTGTACCAGTAAGCTGCGTGGCTTCTAACATTCTGCCTTAACTCTGGAACATGTTAAACATTTGCCAACATATTCAGCGATGATTGCCTTCATGTTAGGCCACCAATAGAGTTTCTTAAGATCCTGATACATCTTGTCAGAACCTGGGTGAATGGAATATTTTGATTTATGGGACTCATGCATGATCAAGTCTCTCAGATTACCAAAGTGTGGTAACCATATTCGGTTCTTAATACAACGAGTTCTATCAAAACGTATTTCAAATGCTTTATCCATTCCTCGTAAGTTTTCAGCCTTGATATTTTCTTCTTTGAGTGCTTCAGTTTGAGCTTTAAGAATTTATGAGGGTAAGTTTGGATGAATGGTCATAACTAATGATCTAACTCGGAGTGGTTTCATTCATTTCTTCCGGCTTAAGGCATCTGCTACAACATTTGCCTTTCCAGGATGGTAGCGAATTTTACAATCGTAATCTGCAAGCAATTCTAACCAACGACGCTGTCTCATGTTCAACTCTTTCTGATCAAAGATGTGCTGGAGACTTTTATGATCAGTGAACACAGTACATTTGGTGCCATACAGATAGTGTCTCCAAATTTTAAGAGCGAACATAACTACTCCTAATTCGAGATCATGAGAGGTATAGTTTTCTTCATTTGGCTTAAGTTGTCGGGATGCATATGCAATAACTTTCTCTCTTTGCATTAACACTGTTCCCAGACCTTATGGGATGCATCATAGTAAACAACAAAATCATCGTTTCCTTTTGGTAATGCTAAGATTGAAGCTTCACAAAGTTTCTATTTTAGTAATTGGAAAGCCGACTCTTGATATTCGCCCCAGATATACTTCTTGTTTTTCTGGGTTAATTCAGTCAAAGACTTTGCAATCTTCAAAAAACCTTTGATGAATCTCCGATAATAGCCAGCAAGTCCTAAGAATTGATGTATTTTTGTGGGTGTAGTAGGAGATGCCCAATTCTTAATTGCTTCAATCTTTGCGGGGTCAACATGAAGTCCTTGACTATCAATTAAGTGTCCAAGAAATTGAACGATATAAATCCAGAAATCAGACTTGGAGAACTTGGCATATAATTTCTCCTTTTTGAGTAATTCCAAGATTATTCTTAGATGATTTGCATGCTCTTCTTTGTTACAAGAGTAGATTAGAATATCATCAATGAACACTATCATAAATTTATCCAAGTATGGTTTACACACATGATTCATGAGATCCATGAATACAGCAGGTGTGTTAGTTAAACCAATTGGCATCACTTGAAATTCATAGTGTTCGTATCTTGTTTTGAATCTGTCTTGGGAATATCTTCATCCCTGACTCTCAGTTGATGATAACCTGATCTCAAGTCGATCTTTGAGTAAATACTTGAACCTTGAAGTTGGTCAAATAAGTCAACGATCCTGGGTAATGGGTAACGATTCTTTATGGTAAGTTTATTCAACTCCTGGTAATCGATACACATTCTGAAAGATCCGTCTTTCTTTTTAACAAATAAGACAGGAGCTCCCCAAGCTGAAGTACTTGGTCGAATAAAACCTCGGTATGCTAACTCTTGAAGTTGGTTAGATAGTTCTTGCACTTATGAAGGAGCTAATTTATAAGGTGCTCGGACTACAAGTGTCGCTCCTGGAATTAAATTGATTTGAAATTCTACTTGACGAACGGGAGGAAGGCCAGGTAGATCTTCAAGAAAAACTTCTGAGAATTCTCTGACTATCGGTATGTCTTCTAGTCGTTTCTTCTTTTCTATTATTTGGGCTACAAAAACTTAACATCCCCTAGATATATACCTTTCGGTTTTTATACAGGATATGAGATTTAGTCGGGTTTTACTTTGGTCACCTTGAATGATTAATGTTTCACCGTCGATGGGAATGTGGACGACTTTCTCGTCACAGATGATCCTAGCATGATACTTGGATAACCAATCCATACCAATGACGATGTCGAAACTACCGAGTTTAATCGGCATAAGATTAATTTTGAAAGGTTGGTTTAACAAGGTCAGGATTGCACCCTGAATAACGGTGTTTGTACTTACTAAGTTTCCATCAGCCATTTCGATATCGTAAAAGGTATCTATTGTAATGGGTGGAATATTTAGCTTAGAGGCAAGAGATATGGATACGAAGCTTTTATCGGCTCTAGAATCAAATAATACTCTAGCTAGATGTTGGTTTAGAAGGAACATACCCGTGACTACGTTCGGGTTTTGATGAGCATTCCTATCCCTTAGCATGTAGGCTCTTCCCTGGGCATTGTTGTTGGTGGTCTTTCGGCACTGATTTGCATAATGCCCTTTCTCTCCATAGGCATGACAAATAACTGTCACTAGTAGCAGATTACTTCCAGTGGCTGGCCCTTTGTTTATGCAGTTCTTGGTCAGATGGCCCACCTTGTTGCAAATATTACACTTAACAGTGCAAGGTCCTGTGTGATGCAGAGTGCATTTCTTACACAAGGGACGGTTTCCAGTATATCCATTATTTTCAGTTGGGGTGGCAGCATAAGCCCTGAAGGTTTCCTGTCTTCTGTTCTGTTGTGGTTGGTGATTATTGTAGCGGTTGTTGGTGTTGGTGTTACGGTAGTTGTTGTTATTATCGCTGTCATTAAAATTTTTGTTTGTGATCACTTGATACTTGCACCAGAGTGTGTTTTGTTACCTGATCCATTAGCCTCTGGGCTATGTTAATGGCTTCCTCTAGAGTTTGAGGTATAGAGGCGGTAACATTCCCTTCAATACTTCGAGGCAATCTCCCAATGAAAACTTCCATCATTTTCTCAAAATCTGGCACCATAGTGGGATATAAGGTTGCCAATTCTTGGAATCTTCTCACATATGTTTTGAGATCATTCCCCTTCACAGTCAGATGCTAACATTCGTCTTCCATCTTCTGGACTTCAGTCCGGGGACAATACTTCTTTATCAAAAGTTTCTTGAATTCAACCAAGGTAATCTTGTAAGCTTCTTCTATCCCAATAGGTTGGGCAAAAGAATTCCACCAAGATAGAGCTTCTTTAGTTAAAGTACCAGTAGCAAACTTTACCTTGCAGTCTTCGGTACAGTTACAATAGGAAAACACTGATTCAGTTCTTTCAAACCAGCGGATGAGACCAATAACGCCTTTCGTACCTTTGAAGTTGATAGGTTGGTAGCTCATGAAGTCTTTGTAGCTACATTGTCTTGCCACATGAGCTTCTCTTGGTATGGTGGTATTATCAGTATTTGCCATGTTAGCGGCTTGTGCTTCCAGAGCTGCAGAAACACTGTCAGCAACTAGTTTCCTGATGGCAGCCTGAGTCATGGCTGGTGCTTCAGATGCTGACATCCTTTTTGGGAGGCATTTATCAACAAGATAAAACACGTAATAAGAAGATATCCCAAGTTCCTTAAATGATTAAAGTTCAAAATAACATTGTCATTAATAGAGATATCGAAAGCATAGAAAATTCATAATCAAATAATATCTATGATTTATTAAGAACATGATTATGGATTTCATAACGATGGAGACAGGGATAATGATGCATATCATTAAAATTTATCTTGTATCATCATCTCCAGGGTTGGATATAGGATAAATAATATAAATCGGTGATATGAAACAACAAGGTATAACAGGATTGCCATTGTATTATATCATGAACAACTTGTCTTTGTACTGTACATAGTCAAAATTTGACAAGTGTTGTTATTTATACCATACATCCCGTGGCTAGGTTAAAAGCTATAACTAGTATTTAATCTAATAGTCCGATGGTCCTTCCTGATTGTTTCTGAGTTCATAGATTGCATTCAGAAGACTCTCCTTGTCTGCTTGGTGACGGACTTGGATTTCTTCGATGATTTGTTCTAGATTAGCAATCTTGAAGCGAGCAAGAGCAATCTTGTTGTTATTTCCCATTTGCTTTCTTTGAAGTTTTAGCAAATCAAGCATGAGCCTTTTGGAAGTTCAGGCTTCAGATTGTTCCAAAAACATGTTATATAATCACCCGACCTTTTCTAAGACCGTCTATTTTGTCTTTTATTGCTTAATGCGGGTAAGAGAGAGTTCATCCAGGTGATTCAAAATTTCCTCAATTTGCTCCTTGTGACATTCTAGACTTGTCTTACAAGAGCTTTCTCCCATCTTAAATTCTTAAGGTAGGGCAGAAGTAGACGAGAATGATTAGTTATGGCCTTGTTTCTTAGGTGACAATAATTCCTCCGGAAGAAAGAATTCTTGAGGATTAAACATTGAAGATGGAGGCATAATAGTTGGTGGTGGAATAGGTGATTCTTTAGCATAGTATGCATGCATGACCTTCATATAGGGGTCATCATGAAAAAGCAAAAGAGTTAGTGAAACTATTAGAACTACACCAAATGAGTTATTTGAAGAGCTAGAATAAGTTTTTTCTAGTGAAGCTAGGACATAGTCCGGGGAAGCCGGGATAAAGTCTGGAAAGTTGGAGGAAAAAGCATCCTCAATGTTGAAAGTAGGATGGTTGGGAGAAGACATCACTCTGTTAACAGCCCAATAGTAAATAACATAAGTTATTTATATAATAGTATAATAGTTATGTATCTTTACATACTATTCAGGAGATGTAGTGGCACGGAGGACTTTGATGAGAAAAGTAGTTATAGTTAAGGTTTCAACCTTGTTCTCTATAACCGTGGCTCTTGATACCAATCTATAACATCCCTATTTTTGACAAATAGAAACGGAAGCTGACATCACTCTGTTAACAACCCAGTGGTAAATAACATAAGTTATTTATATAATAGTATAATAGTTATGTATCTTTACATACTATTCGGGAGATATAGTGGCATCTCGACTATTCAGAAAATGTAGTGGCACGGAGGACCTTCATGACTAGAAAAAGAGAAGTAGTCATAGTTAAGGTTTTAACCTTGTTCTCTATAACCGTTGGCTATTGATACCAATCTATAACACCTCCATTTTTACAAATATAGCAGCGGAAGCTAATCTGGGGTATTATTTCATAGTACAACAGTCATAATCATAGAAAATGAATCGTAAAGAGACGTTTTTGGAAAATCTAGTTATCATTCATTTATTCATCAGAGTTTTTACAAAAGAGAGGTCCCAACATCTAAAAACATAAAGTTTGAATAATAACAGTTTAGCCATCTTAGAGTCTGTGTCACTCCGTGCCATAAGTTGCTCAAATACCTAAGATAAACATGCTAAAAAGGTCAACACAATGGTTGAGTGAAATTCATATGTTTGTAGTAAATGGTTTGAATACAAGTCATCGGGAACAGTAGGTTACGTTGTTATACACCCATAATAGTAATAATTGCAATGAGAAAATATTATTATAGAAAACAGTATTATTGCGTATTATAAACAGTGGGCTACGTTGTTATACGCCCATAAGTGTAATAATTGCGATGTATACAATTATTAGTATTATGCTCTAAGCTCATGACACTGAGGTCTTGAGGAAAGTACTTAGGCAATAATACATTAGAGTAGCATACAGTTGGAAAAACATTTGGTTTATGCATGTATCCCCCTCGCGGGTTTATGAAACATTCAAAAGATTGAAATGCGAGGCTATGAACTCACCTTAACAAGGAAATCTGATTGATGGCAAAAGTATATCAAGTGAAAGTAACGGCTTTCGTCACACAACCTGGTGTAATATGTCAAGTCTTAGTGTGATGGTTTATGTTTCAAAACTTCATAAAGTTTAACGTATTGCTTTGATTTATTAATTTATGGAGAGATTGTATCACTGTTCGGGCTATCATAATTCAGAGGTCATGCAGTATCGTTTGAGGAGTTAGGGCACTTTAAATCGTAAACCCAGCAAACTCGTCAAAACGTATACTCAAATGAAACCCCTCACATAAAATTCCTTAGTAGCGTGATATGATAATAAGATTATAAGTATCTTCAAAAGCTAGTCAATAATAAGTTACGTTAAATATATAACGTAATTGATTTATAATGCGTCGATCGTTGATTAATAACGATAAATGTGTCGGGTTTTAACAAAATCGAGTCTTATAATATTCATATATATTTTTATAATATATATAAAAATAATATATTTCATATTTTTAAGAATAGAAAAATGACAGTATATACCATTGGTTTATAAACTTTTACAAGTTTAGTCCTTTAAGTATATATATATTAAACCTTTAACTTTAAAATTTGGCAAAACAACCCCTCATAGTTATAACTTTGAAATAATGTCATTTTCAGCCCCTTTAGTTATAAATTTCAGAAAGTTACGATATATACCCCTATGCATGAAAACTTTTGCAAAACAAGTCCAAAAAGCCATGCAAGCTTATTTTAAGATTCCAAATGATATTTGCAGGTTATAGCTTATTAGAATAAGCTAAAATAAGATGTTCTAACGTCACAAAAGTTTAGAAAAAGGATTTGTTTGCTAGAAAATCAAAACGGGTCGTTTTTAGGGTTTTAATAAAAAACACATGGGTTTGAGGATTCAAAGCTTCAAACAAGAGTTCATATATGAGCTTAAGAGTATTATGAACATTATAATACATATTATAAGCTTATGGAACAAGATCTTAGGCTTACTTGAGCTAAAATGGGTCGAAATGGGGTTTTCGGGTTCGTACGCCTAATAACGACTTCAATGGCTTCTTTTTCTTGATTCTTGGCTTCTATTCTAAGCTTAGGGACTTCACTTGATCTTTCTTGGTCTGAGTTAAGACTCCATTGTTGTATTTGATGAGTTTTGAGGTGTGTTTGAATGGGGTGCATGGATTCAGCTATTTATAGGGATGAAAACACTTGGTGCCCAAGTTTTCTTGATGGCAAAGGGTTAGGGGCTGTAGGAGGTGATGAATGGAAGCTATAAGGTGAGTATGGTGAGCTAGAAAAATAGCTAGGGTGAGTTGTGGGGTGGTGGTGAAGCCGTGGCATATATAGGGTGACAAGGAGGTGATTTTTGCAACTTGGTGAGCAAGGTGGTGATGTAGGTACTTGTAAGCTACTTAGGTGGCTTCTTGGTGATGTCATAGAGGTGCTTGAGGTGCTTGGTTGCCTAAAAATAGGTAAAAATGAAGTAAAAAGGGTGTCGGGTTGGTTTAGGGTTTCAGGTTACAATTTTTGGTTTTAATTCGAGTTAGGGTTAGGGTTTAAGATAGTTTAGGGTTTAGGATTAGTGTTAGGATTAATGTTTATGGTTTAGGATTAAGGTTTAGGGTTTTGTTTTAAGGTTTAGGGTTTAGTTTTAGGTTTAAAGTGAAATTAGGGTTTTAGGGTTTCGTTTAGGGTTTAGGGTTTTAGATTAGGTTTT
>BQNB010062913.1:4975-35893 GCA_026074375.1 Tanacetum coccineum
TAAAGGGTGAAAAGAAAGAAGCCCTCCAAACAACTTAGGCACAAACCGGGTCAATACATAATCTATCAAAATCACAATGATGATTTGTTAGAGATACGAAATTCCTTCTAACAATGAAGTTTCGGTCACTCGAAGATGTACGAAAAAGTGTATACGTTAAATAGCTAGTTTGTACATGTTTTTAGTTGTAAATGGGCATGTAATGTAAAAGCCCAAAATGGCCCATCATAAGGCCTTACATGGCAGGCCATTTAGTGTAGATAAGCTAGGGTTTGGAGGCTATAAATAGATCTCTCCTCTTCCTAGTTTCATAATCCCTCACAAGCTACAAACCTACAACAATTCTTTCTTTTATACATCTTGTTCTTTAATATATATATCTTGTTTAATGAATGATCTAAAGACCAACATACCTGCATATTTGTGTCTTGCCTTCTGTCATTTGCACTAGCAGTGGTAACAAGTTACCACTGCTGTCACTCTTGGATTCATTTCAGCTAGTAATTTTAAGATTTAGGTTTTAAAATTCAGTTTGCTTATAAGTTTAGATATAGCTTAGATAGATTAAGCTTTAGTTTCTATTTTATAGCTCATTTCCTTAGGTGCATTTAGTTTTAAAAGTCATTAAAAAGCTAAAAATTCCAAAGACAGTAGTAATAATATTAAGCCTTCTAATTTTAGAATTTTAAGTTGTAGTATCTGATTTTCTTGTTTGAATTTATAGATTAAAGTTAGGATAATTAGTTTTCTTAAGCTCAGCTTAAGTTTTGGCTTATTGAGCATTTGAGTTTTTTTTTTAATTTTGAGTTTTTTGAGTTTGTTCTTGAATTAGCTATTTTGATCCTCAAATTCAGTTGGTGTTAAGTGTTTTCAGTTAAGCTAGCTTGTTTGAACTAGCTTATGCACATCATAAGCTACCTAGAACATTTTTTTTGGTTTTCAAATTGAGCTTATATTAAAGCTTGTGCAAAGCTTTTAGTTAAATCAAGCAAAAGTGAGCTCAAAAGCTCACTTTCTGCAATCAGATCTTCACAAGCTCTTTTTGAGCTTAATTTTGAGTTTAAGCTAGTGTTGTCTTTATTAAAGTTGTTTATGACTTATTAATCTTGAGTTTTTAGCTTTTGTTTTTTAAAATTTTCAAAAAAATAAAAAAAATAGTAAAAAGGGGTGTCTGCCAACCTCGAACCCACGACCTCATTCTTATAAACCCAACGTGTTAACCATCATGCTACAATAGCTCATCCGTCTACTTCTCCTTCCATTTAACTCTTATACTCATTTTCCTTTTAAGCTTTTTATAATAAGCCGTAGCTTATAATAGCTTTTTCCCGGCTTATTTGTTAAGCTTTGAGATTCTTCTTATTTTTCCTTTGATCTTTATAACGTTTTAGATTTTCCCTGAATTTTTGGCATTTTTCTATTTAGTATATTATTTTTAATCATTTTTCTTAAGTTTAAAGTTTCGAAAAATCATAAAAAATAGAAAAAGTTTCAGAAAATTACAAAAAAATAGTTTTTAGTTTTATAAAAATTACTTTTAGGTTTACAATCAGTAAAATCATTTTTACACCTTTTAGATTTTAATTTTCATTTTTGAGCTTTAAATTTTAAGTTTAAAAATAGGATTTTAATTTTAAAAATAGTTAAAAATAGTTTTCTGAGTTTTTATGTTATTTTAGACTTTTCTAAGTTTAAAAATCATTTTTCTAAATTTTTAGAACTTAATTTGCTATTTTTTAGGATTTAATTAGATTAAAATAGTTTTTAATTCATAATAAATTCAAAAATAATCAAAAAAATGTTTTTCTTTTTCTTAAAATTTTCTTTTGTCCTAATTTAGGTTTAGAAATTTAGTTTGAATTTTTAGGAGTTAATTTAGTGTATTTGTTTATTTGTCGCGTTTTATTTGCTCTCGTTAATTGTTTAAGTGTTTAAATTGTTCATTTTTGCTTTATTTAGTAGTTATAGATAATCAAAAATATCTTTTCTCTCATTCAAATCATAATCCGAGTTAAAACGTGGTTTCAATTTCACAAGTCGTTGGGGAAACGACCCGGGTGATCATACTTCCCGGTTAAATATACGTATTATATATTATATATATATATATCTTTTAAGAGTGAATTTTCCTTAGGGAATTTTCTTAATTGCTCTTGTGGTATTATATCGTATATTTTATTAGTGTATAAAAACTCAACATCAGTTTTTGGCGCCGTTGCCGGGGACTTGTGTTAAAGATTCCTTCGTTTTACGTTTGTTGATTTGGTTTGAAGATCCTTTCGTCCTCGAAAGTTTCATTTTTGTTAAATATTTCAAAAATTAAAAAATATATATATATATAAAGTAAAAAATATTTTCTTTTTCTTTTTAGTATAATTATCATAAAAACATAAAAAAAATCAAAAATATAAAAAATTGTCCTTAAAAAAAATACACAAAGTTGGTAAAAGAACACCAACATATAATACCTTCAATTGAGGTATTATCATAAATAAGTTCCGGTGAACTTGAAAAGTTCCCAAATCGAACCAAAGATTCAAAAACTTGCCATTTGTGTCACTTACGAATCCGCTACAAGTAACGACCTAGTCTAGTTAATGTCCTATTTTATCATTCATCTCCAAAACAGTTTTCAGGTTGGATGCATAGAGGTTAGACGCATGTTGTACGGTTATAGGAGCCTTTCCGCGTATTTAAGTGTGTGAGCGGAGTGAGGAGTGATGTAGCATTAACATCGCGAGCGAGAGTGGACCCATATGGTCCCAACGCATATACTCATAGAGAAATACATACAAATTTACAATCAAAAATAGTTAAGGTATATAAGGTAATAAAATACTTATAAAGCTAACTTCGATAAATTCATTTCGTACATTTGATTACCATAAATTATAACCATTTATAGCTAAACGGAATAAACTTTATTTACGTATAAAACATTTTAGGGAAGTTTCGAGAAAAAATTATATTTTTCATCTCTTTAGGTATTCCGACTTATTAAAATAATAAAATAATAATATTTTATCATTAAAATTCTAAAAAATCACTACTACGTTTTTAAGGTTAAAAATACTAAGTATAGGACTTTTTTGCGAAATTTCAACATGAAACCCTTAACGTTTTTAAACAACGTTTTTCTAAGTTATATTAAACCTTTATTTCAAACAATTTTCCACAATTTCACTATTTTCCGACAAAAACTCAAATCCTTTCTCGCAATGTTCACCAAATCGTATTTCTCCAAAACAACTTTCAACATCAATTCATAAATATGTTTCGCTTCCCAAAAGTCCGTCAAAACTCTTAAAACAACTAGTTAACGCTTATTGGGCTTTAAGGCCCAATAAGGGTCCATTACGATTGTTATATATCCAAAATACGCTCTAAGCCCAAAATCCACGGCCCATTGTATACATAGCTCAATCAATAAGTAAATAAGGTGAACCCGACCACAATAAGGTCTTCAATAAGCCAGACTTATTGAGCACTTATTGGCCGTGAGCCACAAGGCTCCAAATAACTTCGTTACAGCTCTAAAATTTCAAACAATTCTCCACTTTTTACCATTTTTCAACAAAATACCAAGAATTCATGTTTCGCAATGTTCACCAAAACGTATCTCCCAAACTACTTTTAAAATAAATTCACAAACATGTTTCGCTTTCTAAAATTCCGTCAAAACTTCTCAAAACAACTAGTTAATGCGTATTAGGCTTTAAGATATATTTCGGCCCAATATAAAACCCATTAGTATACATAAGCTCAATCAATAAGTAAATAAGTGACCCGGACCACAATAAGTCTCCAATAAGCCACGACTTATGGAGCACTTATTGGGCCGTGAGCCCAAAAGCTCCAAAATAAGTTCGTTAAGCTCGAAAATAAGCTAATAAGCTACGTAGTTTATTTTATTAACACCATAAGCTACCAAAATAATCCACAAAAATACGACACACTAGGGTAATAACCAAAATCACATCCTTTGTGTTCTTTCTTTTTGCCGAGAGCCTATAAGCTCGAAAATAAGCCATTCGAGCTTAAAAATAAGCCAAAATAATCCAACAAACAAAATAAGCTATTTAGCAACAAATGTTTTTCAACCATCACGACCACAATATCAAAACTATAAACCCCTTTGCCTTTTCTTTTTGGTTCGACGCAAATAAAACACCCCTTTTTTATCCATTTCGTTTTCAAGTTTTGATTTTTACGACGATTAACTTGTACAACTAACATCTATGCATCATTTACCATATAATAAATTTAAATTTTAAATACTTGCAAGAATGGTCCTCAAAATAAAGTTTGACGCGAACCGGACAACCCAAACGTTGTTTAAATGCATACCGGAACACTAGAATCAACCCGGAAATACTCTAAACCACCATGTTCTTGATCAAAATTTAAAATATAGTTTGTATTTGTGTGTGTGTGTGTGTGTTTTCGGACGAGCACACACAAGTGTGTGTGTGTGTTTTATTTTTTTTGAAATAAAAATGGATAAGTGAGAAATGTTGGTGGAGGAATAATATAGTACTAAGCATGTTTAGACACAAATGCTAGAAAATATCCACCTTGTTCCCCTTAACCTTACACGCCCCATATAGCATCCTAGGAGGGTTCGTGTCTTTCTTTTCGCGTCGGGATCACTTAAAAACTCAAAAAGCTTAATCGTAAAATATTTCCCAAAGTTAATTAGCATTTTTATTCACCTTAAAAATACTTTTCCAATAACTTAGAGTATTTACTTGACATATTTCCACGTTTTATTCCCCAAAACTCATTTTGGACATTATCGGACGTGTCAGGGCTCGTTTTTCGGCATTTCATGCTATTCACGGTCAAACCACCCGGAACACAATCAACTTAATAATACCCTCTAAAAAGGATTATTATACACCATAAACCATAAAATACCTCAAATCTCATAAATTTACCATCGTCAACACACGTGTTCTAATAAAACTGACAAATGTCAAATAGTCAAAGGACTAAATTAGAATATCCAAAACACAAAAAGGACAAGGGTTACAGCTTTCCATATACCGGAGTAGACGACTCCATCAAAACGTACCATAGTACTATTCGCACATATGTGCATATCTCATCATATTTCAATGAGTTCACATTATCTCATCATTTTTCAATGAGTGCACATTCCGGCCCAAATCAACATAGGCATTAAACCAAGTTCGCTTATAATTAAGCCTTAGCAATTTATATACAACACGTGGGTGGGCATACCCAGCCGCTCTAAATTTTCATTAATACCCGGGCATATATACCAATTCATTTTGAACTTAAGCCATATCAATGGCAACACCAAGGCAACATAAGCGCTCACAATTTATCAAGAACTAATAAACACATAGAACATATTTTTTCTAAAATAATTAGGCGATGATGGTCTCGCAAGTAAGCGTAAAAGATGGAAAAATGAATCGAGTATCATGGACTTGTTACTCATATTGACGAAGATAACAGCCTCAACCTTTCCATTCCGCAACCAACGTAATCAGTTCAGTCTTAACACATTGTATTAGATCTCGGATGAATCGACAAATTAAGTCTAAGCAACCATGCATTTCTCCTCAACCAACACCTCCAAGCTCCAACTTCATTTCTTCCGACTCAAGGCGTTGGCTACTTCGATTGTTCCTTCATAATGGTGACGGATTTTGCCATTGAGATTTTCTAGGGGTTCAACCTTTCGCTCTTCTCCACGCATTTAGATCCCTTACGTTCAAGGAGTAAGAATCAATACGCATAACTTCAAGTTAGGGGTCGCTTAGTGTTTTATACCGATCCTTGATGATCAAGATACATACTTCAAACAACATTACCACTACTTTCCATTTCGAGGAAGGAAGTCTTCGTCACGGCCATCGGTTGATACAACAAAAGCAATACATACATTTGATGTGGGAGAAGTCTTCTTCACTCCACACCTTCAACCTCAGAGCTAGCCAAGCTCGACTTTCATCCACTTTGGCAACCTTTTGACCTTAAGAAGATCCCTTCTTAGGGTCGATATCAGGTTTCTCAGTATCTTACCACTAAACCATCTCCAAAACCCATTCCATGCTAAATCTAGCTACAACGGGCAACCGGTCTATCTATTAAGTGGCTTGAATTTCATAGTCCCTCCTAGACATACTTACAATGACTAGCCCGATCAGTAACTCTCTTTACATGATTTGGTCCAAGTGACGCTCTAAGTCGAAGGTAACGGGGTAAGATTTCAAGGATAACAAAAAGGGAGGAAAGAAAGGATTTTGTTGGGAATTAAATGTGTTCATAATTAGTACTGCCAAGCCAAAGACTTTGTACTGCTTAAAGACACAACTGTCAGTACTAACTAGTTAGTACTGCTAAAAGAAAGTTAGTACTGCCAGTACTAACTTAACACTGCTGAAGGACTTAAGACTGCTGCATGAAGACTGCTAAAGGGATAAATACGTGTGAAGTGATATGTATTGACTTTTTCAGAGTATATTCTATTTAGTTAGAAAGATACGTATAAGTTTAACAATGTAGAAGATTTGTAGTTATCTTGTAAAGGACTCCTTAGTGTATAAAAGGAGATCCTAGGATATGGTTTTGTATGCACAATAGATTCATACGTTTTTCATATATAGCTTCAAGGTTGTAAACCCTAGTACTACACATAGTACTCATATTATTCATAATAATATTGGAGCTTTTTAGTTATACATTGTTCATGCATTGTTCATTCAGTTCACTATTACATTTATATTCTTCTAAGTATTAAAGAGTAGATTCCGCCTACTCTATATTATTAACAAAGTTTCTACCATAGTTTTCTTGAATCTATTCAATACAACTAACCCTTTTACAAGGTAAGAAATATCTTAAGTTGGGATCAACAGATCATCCTTTAGAACAAGTCATTGGAAATCCTTCTCAATCAATTAGAACAAGACGTCAGCTAGAAACAGATGGCGAGATGTGTATGTTCGCACTCATCGTGAGTCGAACCGAACCGAAGAACATCAAAGAAGCCATGGCTGATTCGGCATGGATTGAAGCGATGCAGGAAGAAATTCACCAGTTTGAATGACTAGATATATGGGAATTAGTCGACAGGCCCTTATGTAAAAATGTCATTAACATGAAGTGGCTCTGGAAAAAACAAACCTGATGAAGAAAATATTGTAATCCGCAACAAAGCTCGTCTTGTAGCAAAAGGATATGGTCAGCAGGAAGGCATTGATTTCAAAGAGTCATTTGCACCAGTTGCTCGATTGGAAGCTGTCTGGTTATTCATTGTGTATGCTGCACACAAATCATTTCCAGTATACCAAATGGACGTCAAGACAGCATTTCTTAATGGTCCTTTGAAGGAAGAAGCGCACGTCAATCAACCAGATGGATTCGTAGACCCACATCATCCTAAAAAAGTATATCGTCTCAAGAAGGCATTATATGGACTCAAACAAGCTCCAAGGGCGTGGTACGATGAACTCTCTAACTTCTTGGTATCTAAAGGGTTCTCCAAAGGTTCTATTGATCAAACTCTGTTCATTACTAAAAAAAAAAAGGGGGAAGACATATTTCTGTGCAAAATTTATGTTGATGACATTAATTTTTGGTTCTACGAACCAAAACTTCAAAATGTTTGACAATAATGAAAAACAAGTTTGAAATGTATTGTATGATGGGGGAGCTGAAAATTCTTTTTAGGAATTAAGATCACCAATCCCCACAGGGTTATCTTTATAAAACCAAGCTAAGTATGCTAGAGATACTTAAAAAGCATGGTATGACCTCATGTGATGCATTGGTACTCCAATGGCTACTAAACACCCCTAGATGTTGACTTGAGTGGAACTCCGGTTGACCATACGAAATATCTTAGTATGGTCAGAGCACTCATGTACCTAAAAACAACATGTTATTATGCTCGCTATCAAGCGAAACCGACTGAGAAAACATTCTACACTCTTGCGGTTTAAACTGATCTTTCAATTACCTTAAGAATACATTTTAATAAGGGAACTCTGGTTTACCGTAGGTCCACCGGTTCAAAATAACTGATTTTTCTAGTATTCGGTATTTACGCGGGCTGTCTCGATTCACGTAAGAGCACATCTGGTGGCATACAATTTCTAGGCGGTGATAAGCTAGTCAGCTGGTCGTCTAAGAAGCAGGACTGCACTTCAATGACTTTAGCAGAAGCCGAAGTATGTGTCTTTATCTGCGTGTTGCGCTCAAGTTCTATGGTTGAGAACTCAGGTCACAGATTATGTCTTTTACTTTGATAAAATACCTATGTATTGTGACTCAAAGGCAGCCATAGCCATCTAGTGCAATCCAGTCTAGCATTTCCGCACCAAGCACATTGATGTCTGATATCACTTCATAAAAGAACATGTTGAAAAGGGTATTGTTGAATTATTCTTTGTCGGAACTGAATACCAGTTAGCCGACCTGTTTACTAAAGCCTTATCTGAAGATAGGGTTAAGTATCTCGTCAGATGACTCGGTATGAGATGTTTGACTCCAGAAGAACTGGAGGTTCTGGCAAACGAATCTGCTTGATCCATCAAACATCGAACCTGTAAATATTTTTATTTATTTCTTTATTTTGATTTATAAATATTTTTGAAAAAAGAAAATACAAAAATAAAAAACCAACAAAAAGAAATATAAAAATATAAAATCTAGAAAAACAAAATATAAAATCAGAAAATTTCAAAAATACCAAAAAGAATCTTCTCGACATGTCTCTTGGAATCGATAACATTTACGTACCTAGAAATGTCGATTAACATTGACACGGGCGTGTACATGAATTTCGAGCACTTGGATGATTTTTAGCCTTTGTAATCGCAAGAGTTCAAACGTTTCAAAAACATTTTCTAAATTTTCTTTATGACTTATGTACATATCAGTGCATAACTCGAACCCGAATGTAATAGGGGAGTGTCCGTTTCAGTGCGCTTACTCTTTAAATAAAAGAGAAGTCTTCTATCATGGTTTTTAAAACCGTTAAACACAATTTTCAAAAATAACTTTCAATGTCAAATTGTATACAATAAAATGTGTGGCATCTTTTCATAAAAAGTGGTATTTGTTAAAATTGTGTGTTCAACACTCCCTTCCTCAATATATTTAACAATTGGTATAATAGTCAATGTTTATAAGTGGTACAATTGGTAAAATGAATGCTCAACAATGTCATCGTAACAAGTAGATCAAGTTTTGAAGGGGAGCTTTTAGAACAAAAGACTTTTAATGTATTTTTGGTATATCTCATAAATGTCAATTTTATATATCCAAAAACATTTCTTGAAATTAAAATGTGGAAATTAAAATATCAATTAATAATATACATTGTTCACTAAGGCATCTCACTCCGTCTTTAACATATTTGTGGTGTCATATCATTTTTTTTTTGTAACGTCAAATTTTAAAAATTAGTGGTATCCCACATACTGTGTTGAAGGGGAGCTATCAGAAAAATAGATTCATGCAATATATTGGTATAATTTTTCTTCCCATGAAACTTTTTTTCATGTCATAAATTTTAATCAATTGGTATATCAAATACTAAAAGATTTATTATTTTAAATAAGGGGAGAAAATGTGATTAAAATGTGAATGTGATCTTTAAGACTCTAAGTGCAACTCTTTCCTTCGTGTGCAAAACAATTTCAAATCTCGATGCACATGTGTAGGGGGAGTATTTCAAAATAAAAACCTTTGATACAGACGAGACAATGTTAGAAAATGGTTTTATGGTTCGATCTCTATACCCAACAACCAACTAATTTACGACGTCGATGAAGTCATAAGGTGGTTAAGGTTAGGTATAAGTCCTATGATCCAACCAGAACCGGAGGGATCTACCCATGGACATTCCATAGATAGAATTAGAAGTCCTTAGGTATGATTGGAGATGGATGAGAATAAGGGAAAAATGCCGACTAAGGTTGAGCTAACATTGGAACAATCACAACAAGGTGTTAGTGATTACGTCTTGGTAAGCATTGAAGGGGTTGAAGAATGAAAAAGAAATGTATGGATAAAGGGTGAAAACAAAGCAGCCCTCCACACACTTTAGGCAGAAAACCAATCAATACATAATCTATCAAATCACAAAGATGATTGTTGGTATTGAAGAAAGTCGTCATGGACCCAGTGATGCAATGCACAACCCTTCCCAGCCATTCAAATTTCTCTCAAAAGAAACTTGTCTCATTTTTCACGGAGATACACACGTTATCTATCGACATCTCACTCCGAGATTGTTGATATTGAAAAGGTGGCAGTCAGCTCCAGCCTTCGATTACTAAAACCAAAGTGCACAGATCGAGTCTAGAGCCAAAAGAGATCAAATTATAAATCTCATTAGGACACAATGTCAAAATACACTTGTTGAACACCATAAAGTTCACAAGTTGTAACAAAGAGTCCTACGCATTATCCCCCAAGACGGTTTACTATATTTCAAAATGTCAGAAAAAGGTATTTATGGTTCGATCTCTATACCCAACAACCAATTAATCTCACGATGTCAATGAAGTCATATGGTGGTTAAGGTTAGGTATAAGTCCTATGATCCAATCAGAACCGGAGGAATCTACCCAAGGACAATCCATAGTTAGAAATATCAGTCCTTAGGTATGATTGAAGAAGAATGAGTATAAGAGAAGAATGCCGACTAAGATTGAGCTAACATTGGAACAATCACAACAAGTTGTTAGTAATGACGTCTTAGTAAGCATTTAAGGGGTTGAAGAATTAAAAAGAAATGTATGGATAAAGGGTGAAAACAAAGCAGCCCTCCACATAACTTAGGCAGAAACCGGGTCAATACATAATCTACCAAAATCAAAAAGATGATTGTTGATATTAAAGAAAGCCGTCATGGACCCAGTGATGCAATGCACAACCCTTCCCAGCCATTCGAGTTTCTCTCAAAAGAAACTTGTCTCATTTGTCACGGAGATACACACGTTATCTATTAACATCTCACTCCGAGATTGTTGATATTGAATAGGTGGCAGTCTGCTCCAGCCTCCGATTACAAAAACCAAAGTGCACAAATCGAGTCTAGAGCCCAAAAGAGATCAAATTATAAATCTCATTAGGACACAATGTCAAAATACACTTGTTGAACACCATAAAGTTCACAAGTTGTAACAAAGAGTCCTACGCATTATCCTTGAGATCTTGCCAGAACATCCGAGTGATACTTAAGTATTCACCGTGAAGATGGAAATCCTGCTTGAGCCAACATCAAACAAGCTCTTGGTAGGTGACTTGCAAGATTCTATATGAATCAAACTTGTGTCAACTGGAAAGAAACGATGGTGCGATTCTATGTGAATCAAACTTGTTCCAGTAAAATGAATTGACGACTTAATCAGAAAGATAGTAACTATCTGATTCACTCTTACCGTGTTGTCTGCTTTGAGACGCTCCGGTAACGAGAACGGCTAGTACAGCTGCGAAACCCTGTCAAGAAGATTCATATGAATTCTATCTGATATACTAATTAACGGGGAACCGTGGTTATTGCAACCGTATTCGACGAAGTGACAAAGACACTTTCGTCCATATCTGTTGTTTATTACTAACCTTTTAAATGCAGATTCAAACGTCGGTGTTGCAATCATGTACCAGCGAAGTCGGATTCATTACCACATACTCATACTCAAGCTTTCAAAGTCAATCATTCAGCATAAAGATTGTTGATCCTAAACTTCCTCAAAGATCTTCAAAGTCAAATCAAGAATCGTATTTTGGGAAGATTGTTAGCCTTATGTTCATATAAGTCAAACAAGAATGCAATAAGTATGAGTATGTCGGTCAAGAGCACAAGTTGATCAAGAAAGTCAAATCAAGATGATTCAAGTCAAGGAGATGATGCAAGATAAAGATCTCAAGAACTCAAAGTCAAAAGATAAAGGCTCAAGATCAAGATCACAAAGCATGAATGAACAAAGCCATTACAAACAAGAAAAGACAAAGACAAGACCAAAGAAGGCAAAGCTCAAACGTCATATCTTCAACATTGGGGAAGATAAAGTCAAATCAAGATAACCTCCATCAAGAACGTCAACGTTGGGGAGATCAAAGAAGACCTCAACATTGGGGGAGATTGTTAGCCTTAATTTTATATAAGTCGAACAAGAATGTTATCGGTCTTATTAGTCAAACTAGGTCTTGTATTGTAATAGGCTAGTCGGGTTCAACGGGCTTGGATTGTAATCTAATATTGTCCGTGTTTCGGGCTCAAAGCCCAAGTTAAACCAAGCCCGGCCCGTTTAGAAGCCCATACGCCTCACTTAAGGCAAAAGGGTATAAATATCCCTTCACCACACTTGGTGAAGGGTGTTGGTTACATTTTCCTCACTTGTAATCCTCCAAATTCTCTAATCTAACATTCCATCTTTGTTTCTCTCTCTACTTTCTCTCTCTAAGATTTCTTCTTATTTTCTAGCATCTTGGTATAGATTAGTGTTGTGTAATGGATTAAACTAGTGGGATAACAAACTACGACAAATTCGCTCTCAGGGGGATCTCACATTAGGGCAAGAAGCAAAGATAATTCTATGCATTTGCGGTCACAAGGGAATCAGCTCGTGACGTCTACTCAAAAAGAAGAATTATTGCTGTCACAAAGGTAGAAATAGTCAAATGGTAAAACTACAAGCATCTTGACTGGATCACTGTGCGTAGGGATGACGACATTCTTTACAAGTTCAAAGAAGGTGATTTCCATAGACTTTGGATCCAAGACATTGAATACATGCTGCTTCTTCTCGTGCAAGGAAAGTTGACAAATCTCAACGTTGAAGAACGTCTTGCATTTAATGTCTCCTTAAGAATGTTCACAAAAAGTGTTGTCATCCAAAGGCGTGTGGAAGACCTTCAATTGGGTGTTGAAAGCTATCAAAAGGAACTCAACCTCATAAAGCCTGACACGTACATATCCAATTTGAGAAGAAGAGACGCTTACACACCATACTCCGATCCCAGAGGATTTAACTATCAGAACAAAGACAAGAAGAATAGATTGATGCGCATTGATGAACTACACAAGTTTAGCGATGGTACTCTCGGTGATGTTCGGACTGCTCTGAATGATCGCCTCAAGGGAATCTGAATGGAGTATCTGCCTCAGACTTTTTGGAGCCAACGTGACAAAGCAAATGCAAGAGCTATGATTCAGGCAATTGACAAAAAATTAAAGACAAGGAGGATCATGAGGAGCTTGGAGAGATTTATTGGTGGAAGACCATACGGGGGTGACTTACGGCTGCTTCAAAGGACCATATGATTTATCATATGTTGTTCTCATCTTATAAGGTTAATCCTCATAAATCATTTTATCTTGTGAATATGTTAATAACTAGTGTAGATTTTTTGGTGAAAAATAAGATGTGCTCGAGTACAAATTTTACAAGAATTCTAGTAATTCAAAATCTTTCAAATAATTGATACTCGGCACCATCTTAAGTACCCTCAAAAGTTGAGGGGACAATAAAATTTCCATTCTACTAGAATACATCATTTTGTCCCCGAAACAGTTAATCATGAATACCAAAATATCAAGGGATTAACAATTTGGATAAGGGGAGAAAAATGTGATTAACCCTGGACTTAATGGTATATTAGACAGAAGTAATCACAATTAAAATGGTCTCGATGTTCTCCACACTTAGCATGTACACGATTACTATGCACATGTTAATGGGAGCTTTTTAGTGATGATTAAAAAACTTCAAAGTGTAAACTTTTGATTAGTTTATATCAAACACTTTGAATAATTTTTTCAATGTATTTGGTTGTAATGGTGATCGGAATACACTAAAAGACCGACCACTGTACTTAATTATTATTGTGGGAGTTTATAAGGTGGTTAGGTATAGGTTATACAAATCCCATGACCAGCAAACCGGGGATCAACCCAGTGATATCCACTAGTTAAGTGGATGAAGTCCTTACGGTATGATTAACAATGCAGAAATAGTGAGAATTTGGGAATAATGTTGACTGAGAGTGAGTTAGCACTGGAACAAACCCAACAAGGTGTTAGTTATAAAGTCTCGGTAAGCATTGAAGGGGTTTAAGAATGAAAAAGAAATGTAAGGATAAAGGGTGAAAAGAAAGAAGCCCTCCATACACTTAGGCAGAAACCGGGTCAATACATATGCTGTCAGAAACACCTAGGTGTTGTCTGACATTGAAGACGTCATGGACCCAGTGACGCTATGCATAAACCCCTCCCAGCCACTCAAAGTTGGAAAGACTTTGTTTTAAAACTCATGGAGATACATTCAATTCTATTGACTGTCCACACTCCCAAAAGTTAGTTGATATGTTGGAAAATGTGGCAGTCAGCTCTAGCCTCCGATCACTAAAATTTAAAAGTGCACTATTTAGTCTAAGCCAAAAGAGATCAATCCATTATTCCATTAGGACACTTGTCCATAAAAAAAAATTTAGCTTGTTATCTCACACAATGTGAATATCAAGTAATATCATTAGAGTCCTACGCAAGATCCTTGTGATTTTGCCAGAACATCCGAGTGATACTTAGGTATTCACAATGAAGATGGAAATCCTGCTTGAGCCAACATCAAACAAGCTCATGGTAGGTGACTTGTGCGATTCTTATGAATCAAGCTTGTGATAACTGGAAAGCAACAATGGTGCGATTCTTTATGAATTAAACTTGTTCCAGGTTATGCTCCACGTTAAAGAATTTGAATTGCTTAAAACCCCTCCCTCCGATGTGGTCACAAAACCTTTAGCAAGTGACACGTTGATTGATTTTCAAATCGATTTTCTATATCAATCGGTGAGATAGTAACTCACTGGTTCACTCTTATCGTGCTGTCTGCTTTGAGACGTTCCGATAATGAGAACATGCTGAGTACGATGAATCTAATACTTATGTGTTAGAAAGATTCAATACTACAGCTGGAAATCCTGTCAAGAAGATTCTTCTTAAATTGAATCTATCTGATCACAGGTCGATCCTCACGGATTTGAAGGTTACTCCAACCAAACCTGGGCGAATGACAAAGCCATATTCGTCCCCCCGCTTTATTGCTAACTGTTTTCATGCAGGATATTTAAAGATGGTGGTGGAGGTTCCTGATTCCAGCTGACTCACAAGATCCATAGCCACATGCTCATACCCGATAGACAAACATAAGGACTTCATGAAAGGCTCAAATACATATTTCAAGACTTCCGCTACTCTGATACCGAATGTCTTTCTCCAAGTGACGAAGTATTATAGTTAACGAATCTCAAGAAAGACATAGCATTAAAGTTTTTCAAGTCAACCATTCAAGAAAGGTATGAGCATGTCGGTCCAGAAATCACAAGTCCACAAGATGGCAAAGTCTCAAGATGGCAAAGAGGTTGTGCTTGGTTGATGATCTCAAAATGCTCAAGATCACAATGTCAAATACAAGTTCAAGGAACAAGCTCAACCCAGAAATCAAAGATCACTACAACATATTCACAAGAGAAAGTCAAGAGTACGAGCTAAAGACTAAAGATGAAGCATAGTATGCTAGGTTTAAAGTTTTGTAAATTGGAGTGACCTCCCTTAGGGGGAGATTGTTGGAAACACGAAAAGTGTCGGTCACTTCCAAGTTGTAATAGTCTTAGCTCGTAGTTAGTGTAATGATTAGATTAGTAATCTAGTCCAGCCCAAGACCCATGGGAAGCCCATCATAGCCCATGGGCCAGCCTATATGACACATATATACACATCTCCATGTGTTGGAGAGGTGGTTGTTGGTTCTCTTTGTATTTCACACATAGTTCAATCAACCATTCCATGTTTTCCATTTTACTTTCTCTTTCTAGTTCATCTTTTATGTGAAATGAGTTTTCTTCAACCCTAAAACACAAAAAATTGTTTCCTCCCTCCTCTCCATCAAAACAACCGATTAACAAAACCCTAACTAGGGTTCTGGCTATTTTGGTACACCCTTTTCTCTTTCTGTTGGAATTCGGTAACCCCATAAGGGGTGTTCAAGGTGTGATCTGATCCCACAAGGCTTCCAGCAAGTTTAGGGTATTGGTTTAACAAGTTCTCAGGTGTGACAACTAGCAGAAACATCTAGGGATTCAGTTTGGTCACTTTCGGTTCTGTTTGGTGAATTTCGGTAGAACCAAATTCGGTTAAAACCCTAGATCCATTCACTGATTTTCGGTACAGGTTGTTTAGGATAATTTTGGTACTTAATTCAGGTGGTATTGGTATACAATAGTTGTTTGGGATACACGTAAAGCAAGGCTAGCATCCGGGCGCACTGGGTTGACGTGTTTGTGTGAGCATCCGTAGAGGTGGTATATTAACCACTTTGTTTCATTTGCATTTGATTCTTCAAGAGGTATGATTTCTTTACGTTTATTGTGTGTTAATCATATATGCCAAACTTGATCTATATCCGCTGCGTACTCGTAGTTGTTAATGGTTAACAGGTTATTTAATCCTAACATTAAGCATAGATCTACCTTTGTTAGATATTGGTGTAATGCTTGGCACCTAGTAGAGGGTACGCATTGTGAAGGTTTTGTTCCTCCATATTGGGACACGGTATTTAGCTTAGTACCGTACAAAGGGTAAGCAAGTGAAGCAAAGGGTAAGCAAGTGAAGGATTGTTTCATCCATATATGAACTCGATATTTAGCTTAGTACCGGATAAAGGGTAAGCGACGTTGTGAGGCTTCTCTGCCACTTAAAGGAGTTTTGGTGTCTAGTGGATTCGAACTCTCGAGTAGGTGACTCGGGGAGTAGAGTAGGGTAAGGTAGAAGACCTTGTAGCCGAACCACTATAAATACTTATGTAATATATCATTTACGTTCATATAGCTATAGTCATTGTCAAACAATATATACATATAGATCTACAAACCAACCAAAATATTTAAATCAAAATTTTAATTGGTAAAACTATTCAACCCCTCTTCTAGTTTTCCACATATCAAACTGATAAAAACTAAACTAACAAACACACAAATTCAAACTAATACGAAATGCAAATTAACTAAATTAATTTAAACTAAGATAAAACACTAATAAACAAGAACTAAACAAATTCACTCCCCGGCAACGCCGCCAAAAACTTGATGTGTATCGTTTAGTATAGGTAATTTATTTATCAAGTTTTACTATTTTATATTTTGCCGACTTTACCTATTAACTAACACTAACGGGCAATGTACCCGATCAGTTGTAGGTTCGTTGGTAAGTAGGGTGTCGATCACTAAGAGTGATGGTTAATACTTAAATCTATCAGTATTTTAGTTATCTAGGTTAGTCATAATTTATCCTAATTAATTCTACTTAAACCTAAACTAACGCAAAGGGGGTTTTCATCCTGAGAGACTAGCACGAGTTTGGTTTATTCTAAATTGAATGGGACAAATAAGACAATTAACACACATAAGCAGATAAACAAACGATAAAGAAGCGGTCAAGCACTAATGTAAGGAAAACGTATTAGCCAGTTTAATCTAATAAAATGTAGGAATTATTTAAGAGTGCAATGATTGTATTACTTCGTTGGTGTTATATCATTCTTAAGCTAGGTGGTACTTCTCCCTAAACTCTAGGTTTGTACTACGGTTAATCCTGTCACAATTAACCTAAACCCTCATAAAGCTCACACCGTTGATTATAATCTATCTAGGAGACAACATTGGTGAATATTGAAACCTAGCTCATCGAGGCTTTACCCACTTATGTTCAATCGTTATATATATGCTGGTAGTCCACGGTCCGTACTTCTATCCAAGAAAACAGAATGTTATTTGTAATCCTAAGTCACCACTTAGTCTACCACTCACTTAACCAAGGGAGCAATATGGGCATAAATTTGTAGTCTAATGAATCTAGATTAACATATATATAAGTTGTGTGTAGTATTTGTCCCAGACTCTAGTCTTACTCTACCGCAATCCTAGATCCAGTTGAATGATAAATAGCACATAATCAAACATAAACAGATATAAAGTGATAAACATAATCAACATGCAACGAATAAGTAAACAATCGATATAAACAAACCAAACATTAAATTGTCATAAACATGGCTAATACCTAAAGGTATCAGCCCATAGTCATTGTAACAATACATATATCATAGAATAACGATTAAAGTAAGAAGACAATACGTTAACCGAACGCTTATAGTGGAGTGTAGAGATTACAAGAGTTTTCCTATTGACTTGAAGCACTTTACTGACTTTCTTGGCTTCTAAATTCGTTTGTAGATTGAACTTGGTGGTTAAGGGCTTCTTTTGCATACTGAAAATTGTATTTAGGGTTTTATATTAATAAGCTCTGAAAACAGGTCGATACGCCGTATTGAAAGGGTTTAATACGGCGTATTCGGTAACTTGGTGTGGGCTCCACGAATACAATATTCTAGAATATTCATAAGTCATCTCAGAATACGGCGTATAAGGTCTTCTGGATACGGCGTATTAGCTTTTCCCGTCATGGATGCTTTTGTGAAGTTAGGGCACAGATACGCCGTATTTTCTGATGTGAATACGGCGTATTGGGTTATGACTAGCTTGTTCTGGATGTTGACCAAGATTTCATATACGACATATCTGCTGATGTGGATACGGCGTATTCTTCAAAGTAAGGCAATGGTCTTGAATTCATCTAAGTCTTGGGATACGGCGTATTTGTCTAGAATGATACGACGTATTATTTGTCAGAATCAGTAGACTTTCTTGAATTCTTCGTTTATGCTCCAAAATACGTGATTTTCACTAACTTTTACCATTTGCTCGCTGATAACTGCAATTTATGAATATAAACAATTAAGTATCAATTTATATATAAATAATGTAAAACGAGCAATATAGCTAGGATAAATGCTGCTAATAATGTGACGTTATTTGATATCATCGCCATTATAGTTCAAAGAAGCAAACCGATCATCACAATGTTGGAGGATATAAGGATATACCTGATGCAAAGGTTAGTTGTTATGAGCAAAAATGAAATGGATTTAGAAGACATCATCACACCATGTTAGAAAAGCTGAAAAAAGACCAAAGGTAATGTTTATAAGATTTTCTAATTTAGTATATACTTGTTAAGGTAAAAATAATTAATACTTAATTGTTTACGAGAACTGGGTGGTCATTCCAAGTGGTTTTCAAGAGTTGGAAGTCAGGAAGGGAGATGAAAGTTATGGTGTAAATCTGGTAAGGAAGCAATGCCAGTGGAGGTTTTGGGAGATTAGTGGCATACCATGTGTCCATGTTGTTGTTGGATGTATGCATCTTAGCAGAGACCCTGATGTTGGTGTTAGTGGATGGCATAGTCGAGAAAAATGGTTTAGTGCTTATAAGTTCTCTATTAAACCAGTTTGTGGAACATCCATATGGAAAAAGACTAGGAACCAACCTCCATTACCACCAATCATTAGAAAAATGCCTGGTAGACCTAAAAAAGAATAAAAGCTCCTTCTGAAAATAACTCACAAGTAAGCATGTCTGGGAGAAGAATGACTTGCAGCAACTGTTTAGAGGTGGGTCATAACAATACTACATGTGATAAGGATCCAGTACCCAAAACTCCCAAATGTAGAAAAATACCAGGTAGAAAAAGTCAACCTGAAATTGTGTCGTGTGCCTCTTCAAGGGGTAGAGGTAGAGGTTCTAGGGGTAGAGGTGGTGGTAGAGGTTTTAGAGGTGCACATGATGGTAGGGGTGGATCTTGTAGAGGTAGACTTGGTGTGCATCCACGGCAAGAGGTAAAGTTTTTTTACCCTTTTTTGTTGTTACCCTTATTTTATTGTTACCCATAGTATAGATATGTAAATCTACCTACTGGTGTAGGTGGAAGAGGATGAGCTTAGGAATGCTTTGGATCATGAATACATAGAACAACTTATAATAAAGGAGGAAGAAAAGAGGCTGGCAAGGGAGAAAGAAATTCTAGAGAGACAAGATGAAGAAGCTTTACAACAAGCTATGAAAGAAGAGAGATTTTACCAGAGACAAGATGAGGAAAGGGAAAGACTTTAAGAGCAAGAAAGGCAATGGGATATTGATCATGACTATTTCAATCCTAATAATTTCACTATTTCTGAAGATGAAATAGATGTTGATGCAATGAACAAGACTCCCACATCAAACAACCTCAATGTGAATACACAAGAGTCTGTTGCAGTCCATATGGAAGAGGATGTGGTTCAGGCTGCTATTGCAGATGGATTAGTCCAGGCTGCTGTTGCAGTTGGATTAGTTCAAGATCAAATCACTGATAAAGTTGTTGTTGCAGAAGAAGGTGTTGCAGTGTCATCTTCAACTCAAAAATCAAGAGGAAAGAAGGCATCAAAGGAACCTGCACTTGCACTACCATTCAGGATCTACCACAAAAATAGAGGCAGGTCAGAGAGGATTGCAAAAATGCAAGTAAAGAAGTTTAAGATTGATGATAATAGATATGGACTATCAGCTGATAAAGCTCTCAGTTTTTCTAAGAGTGAATGATGTAATGAATAGCAAGTTAACATTAAGACACTTATATTATCGTTTATGTTAGGTTAAGTATACTGGTATTGATAATACCAATGGGTCAACAATACCATCAATATTTTGCATCAGTTTTGGTGATAATTGCATGTGTAAACAATTATATTGTATTTTGGGTTGTGTAACACTAGGGGTTGTCCCTCGCATACTATTTGACCATATTGGTATCTGAATTAAACCAAGTATATTAATCAGTTGTGTATTTGCTTTTTGTCATAGGTTATTGAGCATGCATTTTGTTTAGCAATTTACAAAAATAGCCATTGGGGTTATCGTTCCATTCCAGCGTTAGTCTCTCGCGCTCCGCGGTGAAGCGCGGGTAACCCACCTTGTTTCCCCACCAAAAGATACTCCATACGGCTCATAATTATAGTCGAGTGTTGAATTTTGAAGTTTTTATTTTTTGACTTTCACATTAAATATTTTATTTTGTGTTATATAATACTTGATAAAAATTATATTAATTATAATACATTTAAAATCCAATTCAATCATATATTTTGCATCAATTTTTATATAACACAAAAAATAATAGTTACAGCTAAAACTGCTAAATAAATATCTTAAACTAATTATGAGACGGATGAAGTATCACACTACGCCCTATGCCAACATGTGTTAGGGGGTGTTTCTTTATTCCATTACTCCCTCTTATTAAGTAAATAGTGAGCCCAAACAACTTAATTCATCTTGTTTCATACGCACAAAAATCTCTTCTTTCATTAAAAAGCTAAATAAGACATTCTGACAAAGATTCATAAAAAAGAAGAAACAAGAAGTGAGACACTCGAGGCAAATGTGAAAACTGAAAAAAAGTGTACACATGGCCCAAAACACAAGAGTGAAAAAGGTCCAATAGTTCTGTTCAAAAAGAAGAAAAAAAAGGTCCAATAGCAACTAAAAGTATCCTTATAATAAAAAGCCAAAGGGCAATCTCGTACTTTCACACAATCATAACGGCTATAATGTCCGCCGACCCTTTTCTGTAAAACCACTTCAACAAGCTCTCTCATCACCTGAAAAACACAACAACAACAAGTGAAAAAGTACCTTAAATCAACAACAACCCGGTTTTCTTTGGTTCCAGATCCGACCCGACACCATGAAAGCCATCAACAACATCTTCAAGAAGAAGACTTGTCCCAAAGGTAACACACTTTCTTTATTTTCTGTCATTATTTATCATAGTTTTTATCCATTTCTTAAATGTAACCTAATTTACAGTCATGATTATTGGAAATATTTTAAGGGTAAGTGTAAATGCATATATATTTTCGAAATGTAAACTGATTATAGTCTTGAATATTTGTAATCTATAAAGGGTAAGTGTTAATGTTTTTTGTTACTGTGATGCTTGTTTTTTTATAGGGGTTTTGAAATTTATCAAATTTAACCTAATTTACAGTGTTAAAATTGTTATTTAGTTAAGATATATGATGGGTATATGTAATTGTTGCTATTATTGTGAATGGTAAAATGTTCTAGTTAAGGTGTCTGTGCCCGCCCGTTTCTTAACTTGAACCAGTGAGTGTGTACATCTTTCCTTTCCGAAATGTTGATCTGGGTCGTGTTTGATAAATAGCTGATCAGTTCCCTAATGGTCAATTGTCGTCATGATAAGGATGGTTTTTGTTTAATTTTGCTTTTGTTCTTTGACAGTTCTCTAAAAATTTGGATGTTGGTGTCGTAATATGTTTGTTGCCGTCAAACTGCTAAACAATCAAGTGTGTTGGTCCCCTTTTATTTTTGCTAGTTTTTGTTATGTCAACTTTAAGCTTAATTCACGAGATTGCTCTGATTTGGGTCGAAAAGATTAACTTGTGCTGGGTTTGATATAAAGTCATACACTTTTCTAGTCGCCTATTTGAAGTTCAAATATTTGTGAATTGGATGGAGGGTATACCTTTTTAAATGCATCTCTTTCATGATAAACTATTGAACCATTTCTCTTTTGTATTCAATTTACAGATGCACTGAGAGAGAGCAAAAGAGACATGGCAGTCGCCACACGAGGTAAAGTTAAATTCTTCTTATAGTTAAGCTTAAAAACGTAATCTTCTATAACAAAACTTTTTTAACTGGAGAAAAACCAGTCAGTAAAGAAATGTAGTTAAGTAGGATGTTTTAGAGTTACAAATACAGTATTAGGTTATAGAATAAACAAAAATTAGTTTGTTTTGTATGCTATTTTTCAAGCACATTAAACTGCTACTATCAAACGACTTAGGTTTGTGAACCTTCGAGTTTACCTGCAAGTCTGCAACTATGGGCAGGACGGGTGGGTTGGGAAACGGGTCACTCTAGTATGGGTCGAAACCGGCTGGGCTGGGTTCACACGCAAAAACTTATTTCCCTTGTTATACTGGTATAAGTAATTAGTAAATAAATTGTAACCATGTAAACACGTTTTATCGAATTACATCTTGTTTGACCCGTTTCACAACCCAAATTGACCCATTCGTAAGTAAATGGGTCGAAATTGCCACTTCTTTGTAGGGACATTTGCATATTGATGACATATGTGAACCGACTGGAGGAGTGGTAGGAATATAGGATAACTACTTAAGTACTTGATTTAGCTATAATATTTGCCTTTATATCCCATTGTTACTACATCGTATATTTAAATTTATGGTTTATTTCTTGACCAAGATTTTTGATATGGTACAATGCAGGCATTGAACGTGAAATCGCGTCCTTACAAATGGAGGTATATTGTAATGGCTGATTTGATGTTATAATCCACATGATTTTCACTCATCTACATAAGTTCACACATGATACTTATTTTCAGGAGAGGAAACTTGTGGCGGAGATTAAAAAGACAGCTAAAATTGGGAATGAGGTTAGTGCATACTTATTTTGAGTTGTGTATATCATATTTGAAATGTGATGTTTCCAAAATCTGGAGGTTCTTGTATCATTTGCAATCATGTTCCCATTGATATAACAACTCCATTTCTTTATATCTTTTCTTATATTTTGGTAAAATTAGGCTGCAACCAAGATATTAGCTCGCCAGCTTGTTCGCCTAAGACAACAGATAACGAATTTGCAAGGCAGCCGTGCACAGATCAGGGGTGTTGCGACACACACCCAGGTACTTATTATTTCTACATAGTTTTTGGTGCTATATGCCTACATATATTTTAATTTAATCACTTCAAATATATATATGTTCACTAGATTTATGAAATTGTGTGTTCTTTTGCTGCAGGCTCTATATGCCAACACCTCAATTTCAACTGGTATGAAAGGTGCAACAAAAGCAATGGTTGCGATGAATAAGGTACAGAAGCTTGCCACCACTTCCCTTGTTTTCAGATTTTGAGTTGTGCAAGATACATGATATATGACTAAAAAACTATAATTACATACTGATCCAAATTATTTAATTTCTCTGAAGGAAATGGCACCTGCGAAACAAGCTAAAGTTATCAGAGAGTTCCAGAAGCAGTCATCTCAGCTGGATATGACGGTAAATTTCATTACTTTTTTTTTACCATCAAACGCTTATTTTTATCTATTATAGTTCCATATCGTCAATTTTGAAAGATGGTGTCATGCTGGATGATTTTGCCACTGTGATCTGTATGTTGACAGATTGAGATGATGTCGGAGTCCATTGATGAAACATTAGACAAAGACGAGGCTGAAGAGGAAACAGAGGAGCTAACCAACCAGGTAACAGATTCTGTAAATTTTATTTCGGTGTTCGTTTTTTTAGTATATTTGGATATATATTAATAAAATTTGGTCCATTTGTGTAGGTTCTTGATGAGATTGGTGTAGGCGTTGCATCACAGGTTAGTTTTATACACTACTTTTATCTTACTATGTAAAATAGATACTTAATGGGTCAAACGGGTTTGGGTAAAAGCAAGTAAAATACAGGTGCAGGTTGAAACTGGTTGGATTGACTGTTGACCCATTAGACCCACTTTTGACCCATTATCTTTTAGCCAATAATTTACTTCTGAAATGGTCGATTTAGGTTAAGTTTTATCTCTAATCGTTCTGATAATGTTTGTATCTTTACAGTTGTCTTCAGCACCAAAAGGTCGGATCGGTCCCAAAAAGGTTAACAATGCTGCTGCCCCGAGGTATGCCATTATAAATGATAGATTAAAGTCATTATCTTTTAGCATAGTCAACCAAAATGCATGTGATAACGCACAAAGAACAATCAGAATTTGAAGAAACTAATGAGAGGAACATTATACTTGACTACAAAAATAGCGAAAACTACTCCCCCGAGTGTGAATTTTCCTATGAGAGATAAATGTCATCACTATTTATTGCATTTTGAAATTTGCTTTTTTGACACTTTAGCGTTACACTAAAGTTGACTAAAAAAATTAGCAGCTGCAGAAGTAAATAAAATTCATTTTAGGCAGTTTACTTCTCATTCTTCTTTCTTTACAAAAAAACTCGATATTTATCTTATTGTATCACTGTGCATTTTTGCAGTTCTGAATTAAATGATGTTGATGATCTTGAGAAGAGGCTTGCTTCTCTTCGCCGCATATGACCTGGGAAACATTGCTCTAGTTTGGTGTGGATCGAGAGTCTAGTTTTTATTAGTGTATAGCTATATCGTATGGGTGTCTCCTTACTGTTATTATAATATGAACATCGAAATTCTTTGTTTTTTTTCGGATTTACCATCTCTATAAGCAAGCTGGATGAATATAAGATTGTTGAGCATCTACGTATTTGTTTTGATCACACTGGTTATTTGACCCTTCATGAGCGAAAGTAGATTTACACAGATATTAGACTGAAGTTTCAACAATAACTTGATCACTTTCAAAACCTATAGATCATTAAACCACATCGGTTTCATATTAAAAAACCTGTAAACGTACCTTTTTCACATTAACGGGTTAAATCTTGATTTGATGTATGAAACAACGAACCCGAAGGGGGGGATAACTTGATCTAAACATTCCAAAACATCTATATATATGTCTGGAACATACAACATTGAAAGTTACGCTATTATAAACTCTTTCGATCTGACTAAAATGCATATGACTGTAAAGTTTAGTGTCACACTTTCTGACAAGAGTGCCTGTCACATACTTGGTGTTTATAATAATCCATTGCCATAAACTTATCATATGAACAAGTACAGAGAGTCAAGTAAAATATAAAATTACAAATTTTTTAGTTAGCTAAAACAAGCACAGATATATGCAAATACATTTAACATCTTGTAGTCTTGTAGATACAAATATAGATGTCACATTTTTATATATGTCATGAAGCATAAACAAATCTTGATTTCCGCTTCGTCTAACATCGTCTCAGATCTCTGTCCCTTGTAGTTCCTCTCTTAATGCAATCTAGTTCCTCTGCAACCTACATTACAATCGTAAATCATCAGCTATTTTCAATTGCATAGTCGACAAAACGAATAACTTAATAATAATAGTATTTTTATAGCTTACATCTTCCATGGTCTCTCTCTTAGTAGGATTTTTATTGAGACAACGTTCTGCTAGCTGTACCATGAGATATAGCTGAAAGACATGAAGATCATGAGATTCAAGGATCTTTTCATCAATTAAAACTGGATAATTCTTATCTCCAAGAAGCGGTCTTGCCTGCACGATTGCAATAAAACACGGTACAAGGGATCTAATTAGCAATTAGCAAAAATACTATATTCATAAAATGCTGATGAAACACTTTGATGCTAATTACCCATTCTACGAGAGTTTTTCCATCAAATTTGGTCTCTTTTGTCTTGCATCCCGTAAGCAATTGTAATAAAACTACGCCAAATGAGTAGACATCTGTCTTGAATGACACTTTCCCACATTCTGCGTACTCAGGTGCTACGTATCCAAGAGTCCCAACCACACCAGTCTCATCAGTATCGATACAGTCTGTTCTTGCTAGACCAAAATCACCTAGCTGATGTACACATCCATAGTAAGTTAGATATTGTAATATAACCCCTTGAAAGTATGTTCTCTAATATAGAAATTGACATTTCTTCAATTAAATTTCCATTTGTGGAATGTTGTCTATACGTTACCAGTGGTTCATAGTCGTGTGTTACAAGAATGTTATTTGGCCTCATGTCTCGATGTATGATGTTTTTTCTGTGCAAATATTTCAAACCTCTGGCAGCTCCGAGTGCAATTTTTATTCTCTTGTCCCAAGTAAGGTCAGGGCCTGCAAAATTGTAAATAGTTATCATCAATAGAGATCACAACTAATGAGTTCATTAATGAATATCATATCGATATGCTTAAACAGATCGGCAAGAATATGTTTAATTATCATCTAAATTATATCTTACTTGATAAGTGTTGATCCAAAGAACCATAGCACACAAACTCATAAACCAGCAACCTATGTGTTCCTTCTGAACATGATCCCAACAACACGACCAAATTTGGGTGTCTGGCCTTACTTAGTACATTAACTTCAGATGTAAACTCTTTCTCGCCTTGAAAACTTGCATCTTTACGTTGTTTGACAGCAACACGTAATCCACATTTCAGCTTTCCTTTGTACACAGAACCGAACCCGCCTTCTGATAAGAAGTTGTCTGACGAAAAACCATTAGTAGCTTGGAGCAGATCGGCATAACTAAAGTCTCGCTTTAACTGAATACTGGGACGCTTGTTTTGACAAACCGAACATTCAGAATATTCAAACTCCTTTGCTTCTTGATGATGGTTCTCTTGTTTATTAACCACTTTGACATCAGTCTGATATTTATGCTCGTGAATAAAAGTTGGCGATTGTTTTTTTCTATGATCGTTTTCCTGTCTATGGAAAGAGTTTGATGCATCTGTGGAGCTTGAAATGTCGGAAGTGTTAAAGGTTGATGTGGAAGAGATCGATACAGATGGCGGTGAGGAACTCTTGTCACCTTCCTGTCTAAGTAAGTTTGTTGCCTTTTGAGGACTTAAAGTTTCTATAGAAGAACAAATTTACAAAAAGGTTATAAAAGTAGTAAAAGGTGCTTAAATATTGAAGCTAGAACTTGTGTAGAGATTATTCGACTTTATTTCCTGTGGTTTTAGTCATTGTTCTATAAAACTTAACTGTGCTTATAAATCCTACATTGTTATACATATATATAACATTTGTATAAGAAAAGCATCAGTTTTAGAAACTGATATGTAAGGGTTTTTTTTTGGCTACAAAATTACTCAAATGGAACAGAAAACCATGTTTTATTTTTGCTACAAATATAAATACATAAAACATTAATATAAGAAAGGTATCAAATTGTTTTGATACCTCAGATAGTCAGATATAAGTAAGCCAACATGAAACAGACAAATGAAAAAGTATGTTTTGTAGTTATGCAAAAAATCGAATTCGTTTAGTTTAGCTAATAAGGAACAAGTTGAGAAGAGCCTAGTGGCCTTCTTTGACTATTTGATCTGAGCTCAAGCTTAATATGACATAAGTTTCATAGAACAAAGGTAAAACGTGCATTCGAGATATTCAATTTAGTTACTTACTAATTTGGGCAACTGCTTGTTTTGACATTACTGGTATCATTTCACCATATGAAACATGCTCACTGCTTTTTGTTCTTTTCCCTGATTGCAGATTTTTGTCCTCCCTAATTATTGGCCCTCTTAGCTTTTCGATTGTGTTATCACGTTTCATTCTTAGTATTCCACACGTAAGCTTGTCCATAAAATACTTTTTGTATTTCTTCATCTGCCTGAACATGAATTTAGTGAATATTCATGCATAAACATATACATAATTAATAAGTTATAGTGTACTTATAATATACCTATCAAGTACCACCCAGTTTACCATTAAAACTTTTGCTGCCAGTGCAGCAACTGTCTTCGGAGAAGATGTAGCTTGTACATCTATCTGGAAAATTATCTGGAAAATGCATTTTTCAAACCATGACTAAAAAGCATGAACTTGTTCAATAAATACAAGATCAGAGTAAAAATTTTGGATAAAACTAAATTTTTACCTTTTTGTTTGCACAAATATCAGACAATTGAATTACTTCCTCTCGTTTAAGATACTCCTCTTTTCTCACATGTTCGTCTTCCTTACTTTTGTTGTTTGATCCACTGCCATCAATGATGGTCATGATTTTCACTACGTAAAAATTAGGTAACACAAATTCTGTTAATTCTCTTTTTTATATTTTGTAAATGTTTATGTAAGTTTTAATGAGGAAAGATAAGTTACACACGAGGACTGGGATGCAGGTTAATAACTCCAAGGAGTGTGAGCTCATCGCCTGATTTAATTGGTAAGCTCTCAAAGGCCAATATTATTGCTTTTAACCCATCGTCTCGTGATGCATCGTGAATTACCATCCATTTATCTGGTCGTGTAGACATGATGTTCTTCTAATCTGTATGAAACTATGCACTGCAATATCTACTAGATATATGGTAAGTTACATACTGTAATAATGGTTCCATGCATTTATGATTACACAAGGCAACATATATTTAAATGAAAAGTTTCTATTATTAGTCAAATGACTAATACACCCTTCTTCTAAATAAAAGAATCTTGTTAATCTACTGAATTTGTCGATCTTTTTCAGTGATTACTAACATTTTCTCAAATTTTGAAATGAGAGTAGATTGATATAAGGAAAGAAAGTTTGTAAAGATCCTTTGGACTTCCATGTCATTCTCAATTCTTCGTCATTCATAAAATTTTATCAATGTGCAAGCGACGGACCATGGGTCTGCGTTATTACAAGAAAAAAACGTTTATGGGGATCAGGGTTTGTGCTACCATTACAAATTTCATTCATTTTGTTACAATAGCCTACAAAAGTATGTTTGCGGCTATGCACACGCATTGAGGCTAGATGGGTCAAGATGGGCGGGTTGGGTAACGGGTCAAAACAGGTGGATTGACCCGTAAAATCCTTTTATCCATTTATAAAGCTTATACAAAAACAACCTAAACAATTCACCCAATTCTTACAGTGAACGGGTTGTTATTGTTACTGTAACGGATGTATACATAAAGTCACACAACCCATATTTTGAGATGCGGTGCAAATAAAAATTGAAGTTGCTACTAGTGAGACTATTAGTTAACCGAGACAAGAAAAGTATAGGTGAGGCTATTAGTTAACCGAATTAACGTGAGAGTATTAGATAACCAAAAGAAGAAAAGTAAAGGGGGTCGCTATAATCAGTTACCATGAAAATTGAAGTTGCTCTTATAGAGTCAAGTGGGTGTACGAAGCGGCTAGTTTGAGTTCATTCCTTCGCATATCCTCTCTGTGGCGATGGGCCTACGAGTGTTTTCATTGTTAGGAACAAGAAAAGATGTGTTTCAAAGTCAAATGTTGTCACAACTTATGGTTTGGTGATTCTTGTTTTCTTCTGTGAAATGGCCGGCCATGCATGTTTTGGTAATGCGATATAAACAAAGCTTGTTCTCCAATCGATTGCCTTCAGTTTGCATGGTTGTCTTATTTCTGTACACAGTTTCACAATGTTTGTTTTTATGTAGCAATGAGCATCCAAATTTCCAGCTTCTTTTGTTGTGCCGTGTGCACCTGTTGGATGAAAATCATGGTTTTTCCGCTAATGATATTTGAACATTCTATCTAGGAGCTAAATCCAATCTAACTCATGGTTGACTAAAAAGTCGATGTGGGTTTGGATAAACAGGTTATCGGGTCAAAAAGGCCGGGTTGGATTGACCAGCTGAAACCTTTTGTCTCAGTATTTGATGTTTTAAAATGTGTTATACCAGATTACAAAAGTTATTTATTGTTTTAGATAAATACAGTCAAGGAGGTTGTAATCATTAAAATTAAGGTAACTTTCGATCCATTTGTCCAATTTTCACTGCAGCTATCCTTCCTAATTCATCTGTTTGATCGTATCAATGCCAGATGGGAGAGAGGGAGAGGATAAGAGAGCCTAACAAGTGAAGGACTGCTAGTATTAATAATAATTTTAAACATTTTATTCTGCTTACATGTGCATATTTGTTTCTAATGTTTGTCTTTAGGATCCTTGTTGGTTATTACAGATTTTATCTGCTTACATGTGCATATCTGTTTCTAATGTTTGTCTTTAGGATCCTTGTTGGTTATTACCGTTTATAGTTGGATAACATTGTTACTGTAAAAAGGTATTTAAATACAAGTGATTTGGACACATTTTCACATTAACCTAGAAATCAAACCATATCATGTTTTATATTTAGATAATCTTATCTGATCTAAGTTGGTGTTATATGAGATCATGTTATTAGACTCAATCTGGTCTAGATTAAGAATGAAATCATCAGCCTGACATCTAAACATTAGATACTAAGGTCGTTTCTTTTTGGAGCTACATCGGTAGGCAATATACATACTAAAAA